>CAHIKZ030000384.1:727500-910318 GCA_903632075.3 Acanthosepion pharaonis | reverse complement strand
AATTGTCCATCATTCACTGTCAAATAGGAGGGCATATTACATAACACTTCAGGAGTCTTTATGTTTCTAGTGAAAATGTCCTGCTTTTTAATGTGTTGCTTAGCTTTTAGAAGGAATCATTTGCTATTTTAATGTGCCTTCATATTTTGATATCATGTTTTCTGTGTTTTGTTAAAGCACTCACTGGATATTTAAATTTTTGTACTTACTTGATTTTGGTATATCCATTTTGTAATTCACATCTTGGACTTCTCATACTGGCAACTATGCATTCTATCATTTTAGAATTGATAATTAGTCCTTTCATCTCACTTTCTTTTACTACCTTCTCTAGGAATTTCTGCAGTTTTCTTTTTTATCAAATCCATGTTATCTGCATATTTTATGTTTTTTAGATTGTGTCAATCAATAATATATCCTGTTAGGAGTTCTAATTTTGTCAGGATTCATTTGCTGCAAAGATTGAATAAGTCTGGTGAGAGGACATGCCCTTTCTATTTTGTGTATTTGCAGATTATTCTTATATCCTCCACAAATAAACCAAGATTTCCTAGCAGATCAAACAGTTCTTTATATTGTACCTTATCAAATACTTTTGCATAATCCATAAAACATAGGTATACATTCTTCTGCCTGCATTTGTATTGTTGTGATATTATTCTAAGTATAAATATTACAGTTCTTGTTCCAGTGAAACTAAACTGTTCTCCTATTTCTGGCTTAATTCTTCCATGCACTCTATTCATCAGGATTTAGATGATAAGATTCATTTATTAGATATCATATAAGTAATAACAAATAGTAGAAGATCTGGAAATCAGATTGTCCTTGTTCCACTGTTTATCACTAAGGATATATTGTCTTGTTCTTTTTTATTGCTGCTCAGTTATTACTAAACATATTTCCATTGAGTCTGAGTCTGTACTACCTGCTCCAGGGATTGAATTCATAATTTTAATCCTCTTGGTTATTCTTCTGTGGGATAATCCTGAAGGTTAGAGTCTTAAACCTAATGTTAAACCTATTTCAGTCTTGGGCTTCTTGACTCTCTGTGCTGCCACTTTTATTACTGCTGAAGCTTTGCTTGCTAAGCTTGGACATAGTCAATAATGCAAATAATTATAACTCCTCATCTATTCTTTTCCCTCTTGGATGGGTGCTTATATATCTGCCTCATATCCATTTTGTTCTGTATGTGCATATCCTAAGCACAGTTGGGTCAACCACCCGTTTACATGTCCAAGGTAGCCACTGATATCCTGTGATACATGGGCACTTTGTGGGTAGGAGGTCATCTTTCAGGATGACTTGTTGATGCACCTAGTTTCTCTGATGGTCTGGTGAGACATTGAATGTAAAGTCTGCTCTGGCATTATCTGAGGTGAGTCACATGCTACAGAAGTATAAAATTAAATGCTGATAAAAAAAAAACTAAATAGGAAAAATAAAATGTGCAAATGATGCTTGGATCCTTAATTATAAGAACATTTTTTTACGCAACAATGCTGGTCTTTTATTTATTTTCATTAACACCTTCAGTACCATTTTTGTTTCATTGATATATGTAGTAAAAGAATAGAACAATGAGATTCCCAGGGTATATATAGCATTTTTGGTGAGCAGGTATGAGTAACAGCAACATGAGAAGTACAAAATAAAGCCAATGTGAGAATTTCAAAATTGATGATGTTATATAAGTAAGGACACTTGGCATTAATAGTTAAAATAGTAAAAATGTTTATATCCTTTGGTGCTGAATGTGTTAAAGTTATTTAAGAGAAACAAGAAAGTTTTTAGAGAAAATGGAAACGAAAAGGAAACTTATACTTAACATCAAAAAGAGATAGTTGAAATTTCTAGGGCACATAATAAGGAATTAGGGCTTGGAAAATTTATTTTCTCTCTTTATTTTTTGAGTGACTCTTGATCTGGTATAAAATGACCAGGAGTTTCCACAACACATCACTTTGGTCCCTACCTGAGATAGACAGGTGGATGGAATAGCCCAATCCATTCCAATCGGCTAATCACATAGTGGCAAGGGCTTGTTGGGGTGATAAATAATGGGTCCGACAGGGCTGTGAAACCTTACATCATGCTATACTTGAGTAGATATAGTAGGGGTGTGCAGGTGCTCGTATCCACTCTCATCACAACTATACTGTCTGTGTAGCCTTGGCAGATTAGGGCGAATGGGATTAGTCCCCCCTTGATAGCATCCCTTAAGAAGGAACTCTGAGGTGGGTGGAGAGCACAGACAGCGAATACAAAAATTTAAATTATATGGCTATCTCTTTATAAGCGAACCAAGAGACAATATGAAACTTGAAAGTGAAAATGAAATAGAAAAAATCAATCCAACTTTCAATGTTGTAGAATCAGTAGAGGGTGATATATCAAAAGTGTCTCCTTTCATGTTGCAAAGGTTTATTTCAGACATGATCAAACCACAATCTGTTAAAAAAATAAAGAAAAATAATGCTCTATTAATTCAAGTGATATCCAAAAAGACGCAGAGAAATTGCTAAAAATCAAGCAAGTTGACAACAATAAAGTCAAGGCCTACCCCCATCAATTTCTTAATTCATCAAAAGGAGTAATAAAATGCCCAGAACTGTCACTTTGCTCACCAGAAGAAATTGAAAATGATGACACCCTAAAAAAAGCAAGGAGTAACAGATGTTAAAAGAATGCAAGTAAAAAGAAATGACACAGTAATAAACACCAACACATAGATTTTGACATTCGACAAACTGACTCTACCAAAAAAAATAAAGATAGGTTAAACAATAGCCAAGGTAGAACCATACATTCCTAATCCCCGTAGATGTCATAAATGTAAAAAAATTTGGTCATCTTTAAAATGTTTGTACAGGAACATCAGTCTGTCGAAGATGTGGGGAACCTGAAACTGAGCATGATGAATCACCTTGTGAAATGCCTCCTTTATGTCCAAACAGTAAAGAAAAACATCCAGCAGACTCCAAAGATTGTAACATTTGGAAAAAGGAAATAATCAGAAGAAAATACACACAAAATATCTCATTCCAAGAAGCAAAGAAACAGGTTGAATCTAATTCATTTCAAGCATCATATGCAAATATCACTAAAATATCAAATCAACAAAAAGTCATCCAAGAAAACAATGCATTAAGAAGCCAAGATCTTATAACTCTTATTAACGAATTAAAAAGTTTAATAGAACTACTAAAATGTAGTATATCACTCATAAATCAAACGGCCATAGGCACAAAAAATCCTGTCCCATCAACCTCAAACAAAAAAGACTCTACATGTACAAAACAATTAAATCCGAAAATTCCAAACCAAAGTACAAAAATCCAAGAAATAGAAACCTCTAAATATTATCAAGAGAAACAAAAGGTACATAAAAAAAATAACTCAACTTTTAGTGAAGAATCAAGAGAAATGGATATAGAGGAACAAAACTTATTTCATCACAAACAAGGGAACGGTCATCATCTATACAAAGATCATTAAAAGAACTTAATGGAAAAACAAACCCTATACCATCAACTGCAAACAAAAATGACTCTATATCTACAAAACTATTAAACCCGGAAAATCCAAATGAAAAAAAAAAATCCAAAAATGTAACATCGAAACATTCTCAAGAGAATGAAAAGATACAAAAAAAATACCAAACAGTTATTGAAGAACCAAGGAAAAAATGGACATAGAGGAACAAATTCTAACTCATCACAAAACAAGGGAAAGATCATCATCTAGACAAAGTTCATTAAAAGAACCAAATCTTAAAACTAAGGGAGCAAAATCAAACAAGAAAGTAGAAACAAAAATGAAGTTTAAAGAACAAAACATAACAAGAAACAAAATGCTAATAGTCTGAAGTATATAGAAATTATGGACACTTCACACATATAAGAAAAATTGGACATGTAAAACTTCATAATACATAATCAAGATGCAAACCTTATTCAATGGAATTGTAATCATGTCAAAACACTATGAAAGTGTAAAAATAGGTTTTAATGCCAGAAATACTTTGTAAAAGATTATTACCAGCAATACATTTTTGAAAAACCAAATGTTGCCAGTAATGCATTTTGAAAACAAATATTACCAGCAATATATTTTTGAAAAAAAAACAGAAAAAATATATATTACCAGCTATACATTTTTGAAAAAAAGACAAAATATTACCTGTGATACATATTTGAAAGAAAATTATTACCAGAAATAGAATTTTGAAGGAAAATTATTACCAGAAATAGAATTTTTGAAGGAAAATTATTACCAGAAATAGAATTTTTGAAAGAAAATTATTACCAGAAATAGAATTTTGAAAGAAAATTATTACCAGAAATAGAATTTTTGAAGGAAAATTATTACCAGAAATAGAATTTTGAAGAAAATTTTACCAGAAATAGAATTTTTGAAGGAAAAATACCAGAAATAGATTTAAAAAAACAATATTACCAACAATAAAAATTTTGTCAGCATTAAATAAACCATTGAGGTTGATATGCCGTAAAACCAAAACAAATGAAACCATTGATGAACTCTCCATTGCTTCTGTTTTCTTCCTTATTTAACAGCTGTCATGAACATATAACCATACCAAAGCCTTCTGTTTATTCCTTTTCCTTACTCATTAAACTTTGTAATGTGCTTTTGTAAAGTAAAACATCAATTTTTTTTCATTTATATTTTGGTATGCTAATAATGTAGCACTTTGGAGAAGATTTTAAAGTATCAGTTAAAATATCATGTGAGAACAAAGCAAACTAGGTGAAAAATTCTTCTTGCAATTGTTTATTTCTCAGACATTTTATACCTGTCTGTGGCTATTTAGTTGAACAGTGTCACAAGGTCATATCCATGGAACATCCAATGAGAAACAAACTCATTCCTCAATCTTTTGTGAAATTAGCATGTTAATTACTGTATTAAGGTAGCTTATTACAGAAGTTAATATTTGATATGATTGTAACAGTAGATATCTAGGGAAGAAAGATTTATTCTCCTCTCTTATGGGTATTATTATTTTCCGTGATATAATAACACCATAGTTTACTGCTATAACAATGGCTGAAAGGAAAAAGAATGACAAACATGCTTTGTTCTTAGAGGGACTTTTGTAATGCAGCATCGTACACAATAATATATATATATATATATATATATATATATATATATAGGAGGCATGGTGGAGTAGTGGATAGCGGGTCGGATTGAGGAATCGGAGAGCCAAGTTTGAATTCCAGTTGAATCCATTACATGCTGATACCCTTGGGAAAGGTATTAATCCTATTCTTCTCCCTCCAGCTATGGGTAAATAGCAGGACAGACTGGGTTCTATAGCCTTGGATGGCAACTGGTCTAGGAGAAGGATAACTCTGAATTCAAAGCCTGCAGAGGGTCATTTGGAGATCTCGTGGCATGTAGTGCACCAGGTCTCTGTATTCGGCCCTTCAAAAAGTGTGGTTGGTTCTGCACAGTGCCTTCACCACTATAATCAAATCGTGCTGGTGTCTGGGCTGTTTGTTCCTAGGAAATGAGCTGCTTGACCCTCATTTGTCGAATACAACAGGAGAGTTCTCTCTCTCTCTCTCTCTATATATATATATATATATATATACACACACACACACACACACACACACACAGACATACACACACATGTCCACCATAGTGAAAAATATATTGCATATATCTACACAGCAAAGCAGAGTGTAAGGAAAAACAAAAATGAAGGGTCTTACATATATTATGGAAATAATCCTGTGTCTGGAGAAGCCATGTTTAGAAACTCCAGATTCAAATGAGCCAGGTGTGGATATATTCCACGAATGGTAAAAAGTAATTTTGGGGTTTTCCCAAATGAGGACCATGTGCTGGAGTTTTATTCTATATCTGGGAAAGATATATTTCCAAAGTGAAACAGCACCATGGACTTGTAGGCTGCTGGAGTGGGAGGGGCAGATTTAGCCTCTACCCGGGGCATGGGGGGCTCGGGCTAAATAAAGCAACCTTTTGGTTTGGCTGCTGTTTTTGTCACTGTCTGAAGTGACATCATAATGCCCGTTAACAGAGGAGAATAAATCTTTTTTCTCTAGATCTCTTCCATTACAATCATAGTAGCTGTCATATGACCCACATGACTTATCTCAACCAAAGCTCAATATCTTCAAAACTATCAAAAAACAAAAAGAAAAAACAGTAAAAAAAAGTAAACGATGAAAAATTTCTTGGTTCTCATTAAAATTAATATTTTACAAGAAAGCAGAGCAAGTTCTTGAAAGGAGATTCTGGCACTGATTAGGTGTGTATTGCAATTAGTGACATTCATGACATTTTGAAATTAACCTTTTATTTTACTTTGAATATTTTCATTCCTTTCTTGTGGAAATTAATATTCTCAGGAATTTTAGAATCATTCAATTACATTTTCCATTTTTGTTCTATAAAAATTATGCATCAATTTTTCTTTCCATTTTCTTTTCATTTCTGATTTTTAAGGTACATTATCATTATAGTTTGGAATTCATTAGAAGTTTAGCTCTGAAAGACAATAATTCTTTTCTTTATTTGTTTTTTGTTCTTTGATTTGTGCCATTTATTCAAATGAAGTGCTGATTAATAGAATTAATAAGAAATAAAATGAAATTTGTCAGTTTACTCAAATGAAACGCTCAAAAGTGATTTAATTATGAGCTCTTTTAATTGTTTATAAATGCTATTTTTAAAGCATTTATTCTGGGTGCAATAAATTTTATATTTTTGGAAATATAAAAACATTTTTTTACTAATTAGCTGTTTGAATCCATTCTAGCCTAAAGAGTTTCAGGCAAATTCTTAAGTGGTCATTAATGTATGTAAGTTTGATAAGTAATCCAACCATCCAGCACATTCAAATTATTTTATCCATGAAAGTTTATGACAAAGATATTTTTTCAAATCTGAGAAAAGATGTAACCTGATGACAGTTTCCAAGCTGGTTTTAAAATATACTTCCCAGAAAATGTGCCTGCTTTTATGGAGCCTAAAACTTTAGTGGTTGGCTAGCAAAGGAATCATTTGCATAGCTAAAACTGCTCAGCTCACCATGACTATTTCATGGGGAAGCTTGTAGAAGCTTTCTTCATAACCAGATGTTCTGGGGTTTGTACCAACTCTTTTCTGGCAGGACAGACATTATGCTGTCTTTCTGCAGAGACAGCACACTAAACATTGTCTCTTTGACTGATGGGGACAGGTACCGTTATCAGTAGTGATTGGCTGCTCTGTCTGCATTTTGTTTCTGCTAGATGAGTTTTCCTCTTTGGTACTTCAACTTCAAGAATTTAAATGCAGTACTAGATTAGCAACTAGGTTTCATTTTATTTTTTCAATCACTTCACCCCAAGCAAGACAATAAAGCCACTAAGATACAAGTATGAGTGAGAGATTAATGTTCACTGAGAGGCAAAAAAGAGATTTCCACATGTAAGAAGTAGAAGAGAAGAAACTGTTGAGCGTAGAACTTACAATTACGTCTAGCCATTTCAACTACAAAATATAATTTTCACTATAGACGAGCAAACAAGTGATGAAAATGCTTAAATTTTCTATATCAGTTTTAAATAACAAGTTTCAAGTCAGGGAAAAATTTAGGAAAAAATAAACTTGTGATATATACCAGTTAATCATAAGGAAACTGTTACTACAACTATTACTTTAAGATATTTTATTTTTTTGAGTATGAAATTAAAAGCTGGGCTTGAAATCTGAATGTTCTTTTTCAGTATATTGGCAATAGATGTCATTCACTTGCTTATTACTGGAATTGAACCAACAATTTTAAATTCTAATTTGAAGATTTACTTAGTGACTTATGCTGTTTTTATTGAACATCATGATTTTTCATAAAATATTGATTCACAGTCCTTGGCTATATCTTTTTTTAATTAATATTTACTGTAACCTGTTTTTTCAATCAAAGTTTATTAAGTAAATAATATTAATATAAAATTCAACTCTATCTTACATATAAAATTATTAATCTTTGGATCTGTAAAAGAGTCTTACATTTGAACAGAGTTATAGTTGAAAAATTATTTTTGTATTTTATTTTTGAATATATAATAAGTGAGAATCCAGAGATTGGAGGTTGTGAAAGTTGCAGAAATTTGCACTCTAAAATATTGTTTAGAGATTTTAAACAGAACTCCTCTAAGCACAGTTTTCTAAATACCACCTTCAGATTTTTCTATTAGCAAAATTGTATGTGAAAACAAAAAAGTAAAATCATGTAGAACAATAAGGAGGAAAAATTTAAGGTTAAGTGGCCATTTAGCAATTTAGAGTGAGACTTGATGCAGTTGAAAATAATTAAAATTCCCTATTTTACAAAATATATATCAACAGCTGAAAAAAGAAAAATTAAATATTTTTTTGCACAATTTCTGTTTTGCCAAAAATTGTTTTTTCAACATTGAGTGCAATTATGAGAATATAAAAAGTTTATTGTAACCAAAAATTGGGTCACATACCTACAGACTGGAAAATTCTGCTTTAAAAGATATTTATAACAACTGAAAATTGAAGATTTTCTAAGAATTGGTTATTAATTAATAAAAAAAAAAAACAACTTTTTTCTTATTTAAAAAAAAATGAACTTATCAGCATTACTAAAAGTATCTTGCAGGAAAATAGCTTGAAAAACATCTTAAATGTTGTTAATATTACTTAGAAAATGAGTTTCTTCTTTTTTCTTGGTTTTAGCAACAATTTGTCAAGTTTTAAAGAGTGTTGTATTTGTGTTATCTGTTGAGAGAATGAATAAGCATTACTCCTTAACCTTTTGAACAGGAGTAGATGTTTATCCCTTGTTTCCTGTTTAGGATTGGGTTTCCAGTTCCTTCTAAAGTTTACTTTAACTCTGTACTTCTAATGTCTTCACCTAAATTCTGAAATTTTGTTTATTTTTTGTCAATATGAGTAGATAGATTGGTCTGTTGACTGGTTCACAATCCTCCCCATCCTTTTGAACAGGAGTAGAGGTTTATCCCTTACCTCCTGTTTAGGATTGGGTTTCTGATTCCTTCTAAAATCTTTTTCATTCGCTTTTACTCCCAGTAACCCCTTGCATCTGAGTGATTTTATCACCTTGCTTGTAGTGAATGGATTAAAAAAAAAAAACTTATGACAATTCAATTTGTTATCATCATAGCTGGTTCGAGTTGAAGGCACATTGCAAATCAGTATGAGTTCTCATCTTCAGCATGGCTACTCATTTCTAAGCATGGCCAGCTACCTAGATCCATTTGTATTTTTTCAGCCCCCCCCTCAAGCCAACCAATGGTTTATACTGCAACCATGCAGAGACAACCTTAGAGTTCAAGTACCAGTGCTGCATACAGTTTTGAATTCAGTCTTTCTATACTGGTTGTTAACCACAGCTAGAGATTCCAGTCTACCCTGCTATTTAACCCACAGCTGGAGGAGGAGAAGAAATGGATTCATATCTTTGTCAAGGGTATTTGTGTGAAAATGAATGTAATGATTGTGATTACAATTCAAACTTGGCTCACATATTTTTTGTACTGAACCACTAAACATTGCACCACTTAAGCATTCTATTAGCATAGTTACAAAATAAATGTTTGCAAAGTTCATTTAAATAATTGATAAACTTACTGTTGTATCAACAAGTCATTATTTGGGTATCTTTTTGTTGTAATGTAATGTTGTAATGTTGGCTTTGTTCAAAATAGCCAAGAATTAGGAAAGCCACTACAATAACATTTAATAACATTAATAACATTTAATCTTTAGAAATTGTTTATATATATATATATATATATATATATATATATATATATATATATATATATATATATATTTTAGTATATATATGTACCTATGTTTTTGTGTGCGACTTAATTTTCACTGGATTACCAGCTCATCAGGCACAAAGTTTATGTTGCTAAAATTAAACAAATAGCTTGTGGTAAGAATGCTGGTATGTAGCCCAAAAATAAAATTGCATAAAAAGTGTAGAAAATGCAATGCAGGTGAGTTACATTTTTTAAAAAATAGAAAAACGTAGAAAGATTGTAAAAAAGAAAAAATAAGGATTACATATTTAAAATTAAAGAAGCTGTGTTCAAATAATCAAGATAATGTTAAGAGTTAAAGGGTGGTAAGCTGGTAAGATACTTAAGTCTTAGTAAGGTAAAAAATAAATAATAAAAGATAAGAATTATGTAAGTAAAGAAATGAAATATAAAAAAACAGAAAAATATAAGGAAAGTAATTATAATATATATAGTAATTATATAAGTAATTATAATATATACATAGTAGCATTCTTCCCATAAGCCATTTGCTTAATTTTAGCAACATAAACTTTGTGCCTGATGAGCTGGTAATCCAGCGAATCTTAAGTCACACACCAAAACATAGGTACATGTATATATACTAATTAATATATATTTTTGCTCTGTCTAACCACATCAAGCACTATTATGTTTACATCTCATATAAAATTTGATGATTTGGGGCACTTTGAGGTGGTGTAATGGTTAGCAAGCTTGGCTCACTAGAACAATTACGACTGAGCAGTGATCCTCACTGGGTACCCCCTAATTTCGGCCTTGTGCCACATCTAAGCTATGCTTTGAAAATCACTATAAATTTGATGATTTATTTGCTTGTTCATGTATACTTGCTTATATCTGGTTCTTTGATTTATCTATCCCTATATATATATATATATATATATATATATATATATATATATATATATATATATTTTGGTTAAATAATTTAGATGTATTGTATTTATTTATTTTAGTTTTAATCCCTTCAAGTCCATGAATTAATTTCTTGCTGGCTGTAGAAAATTTAAAAAAAATTCCAAAATTTTCTTTTAAATAATTTTGAATTTTCTCAAGTACTTTCATTCTCATCTGAGACCACCTTCTGAAGTTGCATATCTATGTATGTGTTAACACAGTAAATTCTAAATATTATTTACCTCTGCGCAAGGATGGTAACTTTTGTGATTTTTTTTAAAAAGATTTTTTAATTGTAGGATTTTAATTTAGTATTTTTTATGTAACATTTTGCTGCTACAAACATTTAAGAACTTTGTTGCTATACTCATAGTTGATTTTATTTATTTTGGGCTGCAATTCTCTTATATAAAAGGGCTTCCAGATTTTTAAGTTTTTGCTTATTATTATCTTGAAACACTGATATATTTTCAATTAATATCTGTCTAAACGTGGACCTTAGTGTTCCTTTAAATGTTCTGAAATTGAACTCTGATCATTCAAGTGAAACATGAGCCTTCTTGTCATTGTTGTTGTTGTAAAGCCAACATACATATTAAAATTTTTATTAGAGTTGCAATCTCCCAAAGGACATTTCAACTGATATATGATGTTGGGCTTTTGTAACAACATCATATACCAATATTTTTACAAGTTGTATGTTTTACAGGGTTTATTTTAACAAAATAATAAAGAAAGAAATACAAAAAAGAAAAGCCTATCAAAGCAAGGAAGAATATAACTTTCATAAAACCCTGATGAAAGAATTCTTCTTTGAAGGTGTGCAATGATGGTAATTTCCTTTTATCATATGAGTGTGTTTTCATTTTAATTTGGAATTGTGGTGAGTCCAATAAAATAAAATATAAAATATGAAAATAAAAATGTACACGCAAAAAGAAAAGAATTCAAGTTAAAACAAAGCATTTGTTTTCCCTTAAAATCTTTATCGCTTATTCTCTCTTTCACTCTATATGTTTCTCTCTTAAATAAAAAAGATTAAAAGACTAATCCTGGTTGAAAAACACCAGATATTGATAGCCCAACAGTTAAACCTGGTTTCAAGAACACCAAGGATGAATATGGACATGGTGAAGTCCAGGAGGAGAAACAAAAACCAAATCAACTATATAACTATCAAAAAGAGAGGAATGTAGTTTTACACTGCAAAACATATCCAAGCACCAACTGTAGAAGCAGTCACCTACCAGTAAACTTAGAGTGAAACTATAGAAATTGAAAAAAAAATAACGCAGTACCCAAATTGCAATACAATGGACCCTTGAACAACTAGATAAAGATAGATATATGAATTGATTTCTTCAAATGCCTTTGGATACTTATCAGTCCAGTTGCACTTTACACCTTTTTTAAACAAATTGTCCAGTGGAGGTCTCAAATTCATATTAGGTATATAGATTTGATAACAGTTTGCTAGTCCAAGAAATGTTTGTAACTTAGCAATGTTTGTTGGAGGAGGGGTATTCTTAATTGCACTTGCCCTCAACGGATCTCGTTGGTGACCATTTTTGTCAATGATTTGTTCTAGGTATGTGATTTTAGGCAAAAATAATTCACACTTTTTTTTGTGTTTGAACCTATACTTTTGCATTTTTCAAAAACTCTTTTAACATGCTCAATATGTTGTTCCTTACACATTTAATTAATATATCATCCAGATAAGCAACTGCGAAATCACAATCTGCATAACTTGTTGAAATATAGCTGGAGCCACTTTCATCCCAAAAGAAAGTCAGTTGAATTTATACAATCCCTTGTGTGTATTTATAGTTATTAACTCTGAACATTCTACTTCAACCTGTATTTGCAAATACACTTCAGAAAGTTTCAGCTTTGAAAAACTTTTTCCACTGTTTAAAATTCACAAAAATTTCCTCTAGACTTGATAATGAGTAGTTATGAAATTCTAAACATTTGTTTAATCCTGTTGAAAAATCAGCACAAACACAAATTTTATTATTTTCGTATTCTTTACATGCACTGTTGGTGCTGCTCATTTTGAATGGTCAGTCTTTTCAATTACACCTATTTTTTCAAATCTGTCTAATTTTTCATTGACTTGATCCAATGCTGCGAATGGTACATTACATTTTGGTTTAAACACTGGGATTGACTATTTTTCACTTGAAATTTTACTTTGACTTTGGAACACTAAACCAACTCATCCAATAGAACACCTGGAAAATGTTTTTTCAATTCTTCATTTAAATTTTCACACACTTTTTTTTTTTTTTTTTAAACTGGTCATTTGCCCACTTAAATTTTTTCAAAAAATATTAATAGGTAACTCTGTAGCTCCACTAATTTGCTGAAAAAAACAGCATAGCATGATGAAAAAAGGCGCCAAACTTAATAAAAACAAAGTTTTATCATCAAAATGTTTATATTATTATTAAGTGGAAAGACCAAAGCATTTTTTAATTAGTTTTTAAATTTTTTATTCTTTTTTAACACATTTGAAATTTTGGTTAAAAATCTTATGTGTCAGTGGTGTAACAGAATTTGTAATGGAGATTTTTGTGTCTATTTTTCACTAAAATAAAACCTTAATTTGGAATTTCTTGCAAAAATCAAATAATTGTCAGATTTTAATGAAAGGTTTTGAACTTATTCACAAATGAATGAATTTATTTTTGAAATTATTATTTTTAGAAAATCTTGCTAAAAATATTTTTTTTACGTCTGTTACCCCTCACTTACTTAATTTCATGAAATTTCCAGAAATTAAATTTTGTCCTCCAAATTTTTTTTATTAGTTAAAAGCAGGAATCCTTGAAGAATGTAAATCATCAATTTTTTTTTTTCAAACTATTGCAATTTTGCCTAAAATCTGCTCCAAATCATAAAGTAAAAACTGCAATAAAACTATTTAATTATTTAATTACATAAGCTTTTAATTGGTTTTATAAATAATATGTATTAAGGACATTATAGTCTGAAGAAAAAAAATTCACTGAATAATGAATTTTTCCAAGAGTTGTTTTCACTTTTTTTAATTATAATAATTTATTAAGTTTCAAAAATGTTTAAAAACACTTCCAAAATTCATCCACATTAGGTTTTAAGTTATTAAGTGAAGACTATATTTACCAAGTGAAAATTGAAAAGCTTAATACAAATCATCACACCTGTATATTTTAAAAATAATTTTTAATTTATTTTTTTATGTATATTAACATGCCAATTTTGAAAATAAAATATGGATGATCATACATAACATCAGAAAATAAGATTGATCATGATAGTAAATTTAAAGTCATCATTCCTAAAATTAGATTATTGAAAATATTTCCAACATTTTTAAGATATCTGAGTACTTAAAAATTATATAAAAAAGCGTTCACCCATCATTTTCATTTTAACAGATAAGGTCTCATAGAACAATAATAAGTTTCAACACCTTGTAAATCACTTACTGCTACTGTTTATTTTAAAAATCCATTTCTTTATTTTCAAATTAAAGCAAATAATATTTGTTTCAAATCAAATTAATTATACTTTAAATCAGCTAATATTCCTCAAATAAAGTTTCAGAAAAGTATATTTTATTTTTTGAAAAATTCATTGCAATGACAGATGGTTAAAAATGATACTAATCAGCTATTTTAGCCCCCCCCCCCCATTAATCAACTGCCAACCAATATAATTTCTCTTTCAAATACACTACAGAGTATTTTGATTACTGGAAATAGTAAATTTAATCCTTTAGTTTTCAATTAAAGCTAAAATGAAAGCTTCAAAAGTTACATATTATTTCTCCAACAAAATATAATTTCTTACCCGAAACACCACATGTGATTTTTTAAAATTCTTTTTAATAAAGGTTTTCTGTTTGCTTCGTTGATTATTGTTATATCACTACCAGTGTCTAGTTGTATTTTTACATCCACATTGTTAATCTTCACTTATATAAATTTTCTTTTATTTTCTCTAATTATTTTTCTATTGCAACACTGTGTACAAAATTTTTTTCTGTGAGTATTTTTCCTTGCTTTAGTGTGACTTTTTATGTCCTACTTTTCTACACTTGTAGCATATTGAATTCTTAAAGGGACAGTTGTCTCTGAGATGTAACCTTCCATATCTAAAACATGGATTAATTTTTCCTTTACCACATTTTTCTTTAGTTCATATGTATGCTCATTCTTTTTCTTCAATCTCTTCAGTATCGTGTCTCAGATTTAGGATTCTCTGACATTCGTCTGATATTTCTTGTAATGTTAGTTTTTGATTCTGTTCAAGTTTTGTTAAAACTTGGTCACATATTTCTGTGTCTTTTTTTTCCATTAACTCTTGAATGAAAATTAATCCTTTAAACATATCCAAAGTCAGTTCATTTAATTTTAATTTTTCTCACTCCTTGTTAATGACTCCAGCATATGTGACAAAATCTTCATCATCTTTTTTCATCAGAGATATACACTTCCAACAAGTATTGAATAACAAACTCTTCTTGCTAAAAGTTTTAGTCAGAATATTTACTATTTCTTCAAAACAAATTTCTCCTGTTTGTTTTCGGTAGTACAAAATTACAATATTTTTCATGTACTACCTATGCTAAATTTCTCAACAAAAGTCTTGTTTTTTTTCTTTCCAGTCACTGCATTCTTTTCTGAAAATTTGCTCATATCTTCTAAAATAAGAAAAAAGAGAGTACCATCATCTGAATTATATGTGAATTCAGATATGGCATTTGCCACTGCATCAGGTGTGAAAGAACTTGGAGAATCTTCTGTTTTCTTCCATATTATTTCAATCAAATTTTGTTGTTCTTTCTGGAGTTCCAACAACTGCTGCTGTTGTTGATGTATTTTTACCGCTTGGGGTAATAATTCTTCCATATTTAATGAATATCTGTTGGTTTTTTTCCTTCTTTCTCTTTTTTTCTTTTTTACACACACCAAAGAAAAAAATTAAACTAATGTGTTTTTAATTTCTCACCATCACTGTTAAAGCAAAAAATTACTTTTTCCTACTCTGTATGAGTTTCTATTCCTTGTTGCCACTAGGTTACCTGACATGACATCACTAAAATTCTCTTCAACTGACTCCAATGGACTTCTCTGACTCACTCTTGGTTCTTCATTTAAGGCGTCTTGCCTAATACATTTGTGTTACCAGGAGTGTGTTATCCTGAGGAGACATGGCACATAAAAAAGAAGTAGTCACAGTTGTGTAGGAAGGTCAGTTCCATTTACATACATGTATTAGTTTGTCTCTGTGATGGTTGTGGTTGCTGCTAGCACCTGAATGAGGAGGTTAATAATAATGCACAAATACAGGCAAAAGGGAAATAACACATATTTATTTTGAACTTCTAGACATAGACTCATGAATAAATTAGTTTTATTCATCTCCTAAAAAGTGAATATGAAACCATAATCCATTTCACTAACATGCATGGTAAAACCTGAATCTGGTTTGATCAGTTAATGTTGGCTGTTGACTGATTAATCAATTAAAAGAGAATTGGGGGTGCAGTATGACCTCTTTCTATAGTGAGTGCACATAATATCTTCTCATGCTGTTTCTTGATTAGTTAATTTTAAACATCCACCTTTAGGTCCCTTTCTTTTCTGGGATTGGTTTTTGTTGACTTTCTTTGTGGTATCAAAACAGAGTTATTTATAGGTTGTAAGTTGAGGAAGGAAGGATTTTTGTATTTTTGTGTAGCCATCTATGGTTTTTTAGACTTTGTACCCATGTTGTAGGGCCTATAAAGATGTTGGCCCCACAAGCTAATTTGTGTTAGAAGAAAGGTGTGAACAGCTGAGACAATGAGGAGATAAAGGTGAAGGTTTATGTTTTAACCAAATGTCAGTTTTATTTCGCTGAAACAACATGCATTTTTTGTACAACAAAACAGAAAAGATTTGCTGAATGAAATTTCAGGTTCAGGTAGATTGGTCAGGTAATCTTTAATGAAGCCATTGGTAGGTAAATTGATTGTCGGTTGGTTGGTTAGTTGGTTGGGCTTTGAGGTCAGTTAATTGAAGTGTGGTCAGACTGGATGTGTCGATGCCAGAAAGTTGGTGTGATTGTTCTGGTCATGTTGATGGACTGGACGTGTCAATGATGGCATGTTGAGGTGTGGTCTTCCCGTCGTCGATACACGACTGGAACAACTGCACCTCAACATCCTGTCATCGACACGTACCAGAATGACTGCACCTCAACATCCTGCCATTGACATGTCCAGTCCAACCACTGACACAACCAGAAAAACCACACCTCAATTTCCTATCATTGACACATGCAAAAATTTCAGTTGTCTCTTTCTGATTATTAGCAACAGTTTTTTGTAGTTTCTTTTTGAATTTTGTCACATCCTTTGTACATGGCATTCTCAGCATCTGTCTTGAGAACCACATCTTTGTTTCTTCAAGTCTTGTTCATTTGTAATGAAATTATCCAGCTTTCACCACTAAACAAGTGAACAGACATTATATAGCCGTAGCTATTGGCTACTAACACTGAACATAACTGTTTTACTACATATTTACTGTTCAGATCTTCTTGGGTCATACTTATTCCAACATAGAATGGAGGCACTTAATTTAACAAAGTATAAACACTTGACAAATCATCATCATCAGGGTCTGCTAATTGCACAGATCCTCACAACTCTTTCTCTCCAGTTGTCATTATCCATTGCACCCGGTAGGCCATCAGGTTAGCATTCTGTGTCTTCACATATCTGTTGGATATATATTTTGAATGGACAACCAATGCTAGTGGGCCCATATTTTGATGTCCCCCAACAGAATGTCATTGATTAGCTTATCCTTCTTTTCTCTAGGAATAGCCTACAAATCTTGTTCTTCTCTCCTGAATGACATTTGAAATGCAAGATGGATGGCTATAGAGTTGCTTTTTTTTGTAGAGTGTTGTTTCCAGACAAACAAAATAATAAAATGATAGCCATCTTAGACAAATGTTATTCATAATACTTAAGACCATTGTTTATAAAATCTGCAACAGATAACATTTAATTGCATGAGTTTGTTTTAAACATTTGGTTCACCGATTGCTGTTGAGTTTCCTGAGGTTCTTCTTTCAGTGTAAATTTAGTAATTTTTTTTTTTTTATTTAATTTACATTGTAAAAAAACTTTTTTGTTTGTTTATGATGTCCATGGGATCTGCGGAAAATATATATTTCAGAATTTTTGAGATGATATATTATCATTATCTTTCTATTTGGACTAACATGCTCTTCTTGGCTCTTATATTTATAAGGTTTTAGCCATTAACTTTCTGATTTTCTTCAATTGTCTCTCATGCTTATTAACTTTTCCAAGAGACACATGTCTTAGTGGATTAAAGCACTAGTTAACACATTGACTTCTAGAGGTCAATTATAAAATCTGACTTCAAATACCAACTTTAAATAGTAATCTTAGTTAACACTTTTTCAAATGCTTTATGTGTTATATTTTCAATAAAATTTTCCCCCAAAAGTTTGTACAATTTTTGATTCTTGCCTTAGATGACAGGTTGCACTTATTTGTGGTGAAAACAATGAAAAAATTGTCACTGTAGCCTTGATGGTAAGACCACAAAAACAAGATAACTCGTGGTTGGTGTCATAATAAAAACTGCCAACCTCATGTTATCTCATAGTTGGCAATCAATGTGTTAAAGCATATCTGTTTTTTTTGCAGTCATTTCAGTCTCTAGGTTGTTTAGTATGGAAAAAAGTCATATACTCAGGTTCAGTAGAAGAAATATACAAGTGACACAAAGTCATGTCACACAGACAGGCCATAGATTCCAGTCCTAGTTTATTGAAACAACTCACCAATGAGAATGGAAGATTCTACTTTTAAATATCTATGCAGACAACCAAACATTTTTTGATCATGTTCATAACTTAATAGATAAGAGAGTGTATTAATTTATAAGGGATATCAATGAAATGTTGAAAGTTAAATGAGAACATTACTCCTGTGGCTTCAATAAAACATTTGGCTCAAAATTCCAAGGTTACCAAATATAACAAATAGTTAAAGAAAGTTAGAAGGCAAAACAAGTTTTAAATATTGTAAGAATAATAAGCAAGATGAGCATCCTGGTCCAAATAGAAATATATGTAATACTGGTGAAAATAGTTACTATTATTACGTGTTGGAAATTGTAACAAAGGAAAAAAAAATGATTTACCACAACACAGAGCTAAATCACAAACTAATATTTAATTTACTAAAACACAACATAAAATATATACAGAATAAACAATTGTGGCATACAAAAACAGAAAACACAGAGTTTACGGGCAAAGTGTTACGAGGGAGAAGGAAGGAGAGTCAAGTATCATTACCACTTTAGGGCTTGCGAAGTAATCTAAGTGCTAATAACTGGAAATCCATAAATGTGAGAATATATTGAATAATTGGTAGTTTGGTCAATGAAAATAGTCAAAACTCTATTTACCAGATTTGTTCCAAGGGGTTCTCTTTTGGGGTTTTTGTTGGTCGGCCACTTTTCATAGAGATTCTTTTGGCTGGATATAATAATCCTTGAATCAAAAAGCTGGAGTTGATACTGGCAGAAATTTCCTTTTCTCGAATATACTAGAATGATCTAGAATCTTCCAAACATTTCTAATTTCTCTATTTTACAACTACTTCATGAATGAAAACTTTTTTGTATTAACAAGTCAGACTCAGTAGAATCTCTCACTATAGAAATGCATCCTCGTAACACTATCATATGTGATTTTTTTTTCCTATGTCTATTATGGCAATACTAAAGATTTGAGGCACCTCACTGTGGTGTTATATTTAACAAGCTATCAGAGCAGACTATTAATACTGTAGTGAGTTCAATCTTTATTGTGTCCCCCACATTTTAGACTAAGCTAAACCTCTTAATTATCAGTAGATATATTTTTGCAGTGTATGGTAACTGATGTTTTCAAGGCACAAAGGGAAGGGAAGATATATTTAAAATATGTACAATAAAGTCACATTGCCCATATTTGAGCAACACAACTTGTATGTCTTCAGCCATTCATATAACAATTAATTGGTTGTCTGCTCATGTGGAGTATTGTACCTCTTTATATTTCTCTACAAAAAGACAGAATCAATACATGTCTACAAGAATGGATTAATATGTCTGTTGCTTGACACACTTATTAACTGAAATTTGAGAGGAAATTTTCACTGTATAATGTTTGGTTTATGGGATTGTGATTCACTACTGAATTAAATAAATTGGCAAGAGCAACAAATAAATGAGAGCAAGTTTTTAAAAATAAATATTTGTTAAGCATTAGGCTACAAATTTATTGATGTATTTATGTGCAAAGAATAGGGTTACCATTAAGATACATAAATCATGAAAAATCCACTGAATGAATTTGTCAGAAAAGAAAAGAAAGAATGAAATAAATCTTGACAGCAAAACATGTCAAGAATAAAAAAAAACATAACTCAATCAGTAAGTGAATTGAGTAACCAACAGTAAAGCAAAGGTGATGTCAGAAACAGTAATGCTTGGCTGTTCATATTTGATGCTGAAACAATCAATAAATGTAACTTGAGTGAATTAGAGAAGAAAGCAACAAAAAGAATCCAAGAAATGATGAACATCCATTTGCCTTGAAATCTTCAAAAAATCAAAATACTTTTCTTTTTTTAAATTTTTTTTTATTTTCTATTCTTCTAGAAAAGAGTGAAAAAGATATTTTATAGTTTTAGTTTGTCTTTAATTTTCCTATTAGTTCTTACCTTTTTTAATGTTTGTTTTTATTTGAACTGCATTTGGTCTATGATTTCTATTCATTTATTTGTATTTTTAATTTTATAATTATTATGCGATTTTTTTATAATTTTGGTTTCTTTATATTTTGTATAATTTCTTTTTATCTGTTTTCTCATAATAAAAATGAAGATTTTTTAGATTATCATTAACTGTCAGTTTGTACATAAATATATTAAAATATTTTTAAATTTTTATAATTAATAATCCTTGATTCACATTCTTTTCCATCTCATTTTTGTTCTCGATTTTTAATGAAACTTTCATGCCACCATTCTACAATTGCTATAAAAAAGCAACAGAAATAAAATAAAAGAAGTTAGTTATAAATTAATAATTATTAACACTATTTTATCTATGAAGTTTAAATATTAAATTTTTAAAACAAATAGTTTTAAAAAATTCATTTTTATTCATAATCTATCATTTTTATCTATAATTTTTAAATTCCTTGATATTATTTTATAACTGTTAACCTGCACTAAAGTTGAGTTTATCTGTGATCTTATACAAAAGCACAGAAATGTTATTTACCTCTGTCTCATGTGTCATGTTACTCTTCACTGCCTTTGCTAGTTCCAGTGGTTCACTAGTTCATTAATATATCAAGACTTGTATAAAAGTGATTTCAAACTAATGGTTATTAAGACTTATGAGACTAGCCTGTTTTACCTTTGTTGACTTACCAAAAAAAATGTTTGGTGGCCTTGGTAGTATCTAACCATCAGAACAGTTAATTACTCAAACATTTGTAATAAAACATTAAATATAGCTACAAAGTTAGAACATGAGTGAAGATTTTATTTTCTAAAAAGAAAATCCATTAACTGAGTATAAAAATATGTTAATGCCTTCTCTCTAATCCCAAAAAGGAAAACTAGTGAGCATTGCAAAGAGCATGTCATGTTATAAACGACTGTCTCTATTCAAGTTTGGGACACTTTTTTCTCTCCAGTCTACAAAAACACTGTCTCTTTATGAAAATATTAAGAGTCACATGACCAGCCAAACATGGTGCATTGTATTGAAGAAGAAGAAAATTTATGCCATTGTCTTAATAATATTCATAATTCAATGAAGAATACTTGAACCAATAATTATTTAAATTATTCAAATTTTAGCTTTAAATAAATATTTGCTCTTTAAACTCATATGAAATTTATCACACAGTTCATAATCTCTAAACTTTTGGATAGAATCTTGTATTTAGCTCTTATTTTTATTTACTTCCCTTTTCGTTTTCTTTTGAAAATTTTTTTTATACCTACTTTTTTTTTACTGATTGTTTATACCATTTTTAAATGGCCCCCAAATAACATTTACACTATCAGCTGACACTGTTCACCTATCAGATAAAAGAATGAAATACAATATCAATGAATGGTAGAAGATATTTACATTGATAGCAGAATGTAGATTTTACAAGAATATAATTGAATGCAAGCAGTATGACTTTGTGAGGGTTTTAATTTTTATTTGGCTTTGTTTGAATTTCCAAAAATTTATTCAAAAGAGAAAAGTGAAGAATGAGTAACAAAGTTTTGTAAAATATAACAACATTTTTTATACAGTTTTACAACAAAATTTCAAATTTTGTTCTTGACAACAAAATATTTGGACACATGTAGATCACACACACACACACATATATATGTATATTTAGGCAGCATATCTTCATTCAAGCATGTGTGGTTGATTAATCTGGACACATTATGTCTACTTATTTTTATTTTAGTCCTCTCAAATTCACAGATCAATTTCTTAATGTTGTTAATAAACTGATTAAGGAAGAAACCTTAGTTTCATAATTTCTTTTGGTAATGAAAACTCGGTTTAATGTGACTTTATTGAACGTAACTGAAGAGTCTTGCCATTTTGACTAAGACGGTGTGATTTAATTATACAAATCATAAGACAGAGAGGTAATCAGGTTTTCTTACCACATTCTCCCGGGCTTTGTTTTTTTCTAGTCCAACACAAAATCATCCAGGTGACTCTTGAAAATTCTCTGGGATCATCTCAGTGGCAGCTGTTTTGGGCTTTCAGGTGTTACAGGAACAGTTGGCCAGAAGTATTTTGTTTTATTGTTTTTGTCTCCTTCTTGGAGTGGGACACCCTGATTCTGAAAGCTGATTATTAGAGTCTGTGGTAGTATGCTCTCATATTGAGGGAACTGTTCTGGTGTTGATCTCTGAATCATCACTATTGGGGCCTTGTTCCTCAGGAGAATCCACTGGCATTGTGTCATCGTTACTGTCAAGAGAGAGAGATATTGCTTCAGGGGAGAGCTGCTCCTCCTTCTGGTTGTATGGGGTAGTCCAGCTTATGATCACTCTGTACCAACAGGGATCTTCTTAGTTGATCAGACATAAAAGAGGTCCTGCGATCTGTATGATATAAGCTGGTGCTCCGAATATTGAGAACAGTGAGCAAAGACAGTGTATGACCATTGTTGCATTTACATCTGGACAGGGAAAGGGAATCATGAGTACTTGCCAACAACAGTAGATATTTGTTTTGGGATTTAGATGGAAGAGGTCCCTCAAAGTCCATGCTCAGCCTCTCAAGTGGCTGTGTATCTTTTACTAGGGTTCCTGGTCTGGGTTTGTTGAAACTTGGTTTTATTTGAGTGCAAATCTAACAACCATTTGTTATTCATTGATGCCTGGATGACAGAGATTGTTATGAGCTTTTCGTAGATCTTTGGTGCTGTTTATTGATCCACACACTCTTGACAGCATGTCCGCCATTGCATTTTCCTTTCCCGACCAATAGAAAATGTCAAATGAAAAACAGGAAAGCTCTACCCTCCATCTTGCTATCTTTTCATTTTTTATTTTGCTTGATGTCTTGAGATTAAACATAAAAGAGACTGACTTTTGATCAGTGATTAATTTAAAGCAGTTAAGAAATATCACCATCATTTAGCACTTTGACTATGGCATAAGCCTCCTTTTTAACAACTGAATGTTTGCACTCAGATTTTGATACTGTTCTGGAGAAGAACACTACAGGTCACCCAGATTGCCTTAACATGGCAGCTATGTTGGAGTTGGAAGCATCAGTCTCTACTTCTAGGGGAATTTCAGGATTCACCAAAGTGACGGCTGAGTTGGCAATATCTCTTTTTAGCCCCTCAAAGGCTTTGACAGCAGGTAAAGGAAATTTAGTCATTTTTATAAGTGGGTGTATTTTCTCAGAAAAAGAGGGTATCCTTTGAGAATAATGAGTGAACATACCCATAGTTTCATGCAAGGTGGCTATGGTGTTGGGAATAGGTAGTTTTAGTAGTAGTTTTAGCCATTCAGGGTCCTGCTTCATGATTCCTTTACCCACAATATATCCAAGTAGTCTGATGGTTGTCAACCCATAAGAACTCTTGTCATGGTTGAATGTGAGAGTATATTTCTTGACAGCTGCCAAAAACCATTTTAGTTTGCAATTGGGGTTGGCCAAGTTATTGCTGCACACTATCACATTATCTATGTAGGCAAGGTGCCTTGTAGTTTTTCTTCAAGAATTATTTTATTGAGGACCTTCTGAAAAGTGGAAACCTCATTAGTGATCCTAAACAAAATCCATTGGAACTGATAAACTTGTCCGCAGACTTCAAAAGCTGTATAAGGCTTATGTTTAGGGTCTATAGTTACTTGGTAGTAAGCACTCCTTAGGTCTAATGTGCTAAATATTCTGTATTTGGCAATCTTGTTTATCATCTCATCAATACAGAGTATAGGGTATACATCCAGGAGGGTGTACCTATTTGTAGTTTTGGAATAGTCTATGACCATCCTTTTTTTACTTGTGCCCTCCATGGTGATCTGCTTCTTTGGTTATTCCTTCTCTTAACATTCTTTTTATTTCTTCTTGAATAAACATTTTATTTTCAAGATAATATTTTTGAGATTTGATTGCCACTGGTTTACAGTTTTTGGTTAAGTTTTCTAAAAGAGAGAGTATTGTACATTTATAGCACCCAAGCCACAGATGTTCAGTGCTGGTTTAGGGCCCCCAAAAGGGAGATTAATACTTGAATGCTGTTTGAGGAAACCATGGCCCAGTATGATATTGCAGCATAGATTTGGCAGCACAAAAAATTTGGTATTAGTGTAGTTAATGTGATTCAACTCTAGGCCAGCCAAAATATATCTTCTAACTTGCGAAGATAGTGAAGCATCAGCCATAGGCACCTGACTATTACAATGTACAATTTTAAATCTGTTTCTTTTTTCAATATCAGCTCTAATAAAACTCTCTGAGCTTCCTGTGTTGACTAGAGCATTCATTTCTAGCCCATTTATTTTTACTATTAATATAGCCTTTGAAAGACATTTAGGGTTTGCAGTTGATATGATACTAGTTGTAATAGGAGTATTCAAACCAAGTGAAAAAAGCTTGATCAACAAACCTTAGAAAAATGTTCCTTCTTCCTGCACTTGTGGCATTTAGTTTTCCTGGGCAACACAACCTGGGGTGTAGTTTGAGACCACAAAAAATAATATTTTCATCTGGCTGCAGCACTAGCAGCATATGCAGAGTATTCTTGAAGGAAAAGATTTTGAATTGACAAGGTGGTGGTGGCAGAAATGAGAATGACTGTCATGACTTTTTTCCCTGTTTGGGTGGTTTTAACTGGTGGACTAGTAGGAGTGTGAGTACTTAGTGCAGCCTCTGCAACACTTGTTTGTAGTTATGAACAAGATTACTTTTTTTGCCATCTCCAAGGTAAATGCCTGCTAAATCTAGTTGTTTATTTTCCAGCAATCTTTGATGGATATAGTTTGATTCTAATCCATTTATAGAGAAGTCTCTGATAAATTTATCCTTTGCCTGATCTGCTGTTGCTTGAAAGTTGCAGTCTCAACTTAAGAATTTTAAGTGCTGAAAATATTGTTCTAACCCCTCCTCAGGGGATTGGTGGGTAGTTGCTAATATAAGCCAAACAAAGATTATGTCTCATCTCTTTACAAAAGTTCCATCCAATGCGTCCATGGCACTATGGTAGGTTTTGCAGTGAGAAATATTGGTATATACAAATATGGAAATGTGGTGCATTAGTAGGTTAAGTATATCTGTATCAGCAGTAGATGAAATGTTTTCCAGTGCAAGCAAGAATCCTTCGAATAATTGTTTCCAGTATTGCCAGATGTCAGTAGAAGATGGGTCTGTAGAGTCCAAGTTAAGACATTCTGGTTTAAGGTATTTGTCCATAATTATGTTCAATAAATTGTAACAAAAACTCAAAGTCTAGTTTGGCTTAATGTACTTTTATTGAACGTAACTGAAGAATCTTGCTGTTTTGGCTAAGACAGCATGACTTATTTATACAAATCATATGCATGTAGAAGAATAATATGCATGTAAGGGATTAACTTAATTTATGTTTTTTTTATTATTAATGTTTTAAATACTCAGCTTGCAATTTAAAAAAAAATTCTTTTACAATTTGATTATCCCAAAATATTACTTCTATAGGCATTTAAAACATTGTTGCTATACTCATTATTTAGTGTTGGTTGTATTTGTTTTATATAGAAGGCTTCACAAATTTGAAGTTTTTGTTTTTTATTTTCATGGTGGAGTATACTTGTATTGCCAATTAATATTTCTTTAAAATGAGATTGTGGATAGGAATCTTCCTTTAAATATTGTCCTATGAAACTTGAATCTGTCATATGCAATGTAAGCCTCCTTGATAATGTTGTTGTCATGAAACCAACGTATATATTTACATTTTGTTGAAGATACAATCTCCCAAATGTAGAAGTCAAATGACTTCCCTGCTAACATTTAAAATGGTATATAATATTGGTCTTTTGCAAAATTTTTAAATTAACTATAATGGAGCTTGTTCATAAGTGTTCATAATTATAACAGTGAGTTTCATGTGCATTTACAAAAAAATTCACAACTATTAATTACATTATTTTTTTGTCTTAGCAATTCACCCCTGAAGATGATCTTGGATGAGATTGAAAGTACTTAGGAAAATAAAAGAAATTACAAGAAACTACAGCTTCTCCCTTAATCAGTTTAATAACAACATTAAGAAACTGATCCATGTATTTGAGAGGATTAAAAGAAAAATAAATAAAAATACACATTTTTTTAAACAAAATTTTTAAACAAAATTTAAAATTCGAAATTTTAGATTTTAATTAAAAACTTTTTACCCCTTAATTGTTATTCATAATATTAATAATAGTAATATTGTTTATTCATATTATATTCACACGATATTTATTTCCTAGCTTATTTTGTTGAAAAATTTTAAATGCTTAATGTCAAATGTTAACAGCCAAATATATAAATCTGTTTTTTCCAATTAACCGCAATATGCCCATATATGTTAATTTACCCTTCCTTTTCCTTTCCTTTATTCTTTACAAACTCTCTATTTCCCTTTCTTTCTCAAACACTACTTCCACTTCTGCTTTCTTATATCTTTACTTTATTTTTTTCTCTTTATCTGGTTTCTTGTGAGATGGCTTATTAAATAGGTCAATGTCTGGTCCTTACCCACCTCCCTTACTCTTAAATATCTTAATAAAAATAGATTTAAAATTATTACTATCACTCTCTTCCCTCTCTAATTTTGACCATGTCTGTCATACTCCTCCTCCCCCTCTCTCTATATCACCTTACATCAACTTAAAACTACCCCTCAAAAGTATGTAAGAACTATATGTAAATCTAAAACATTTTTTCACCCTTGGAAGTGTAATCTGATGAACCAGGTAAAAATCATATACCCAGGGAAATAAATTATAACCAATGGACCTTTAACGTTGTCTGTTTTCTATTTTAATTGAATTAATATATATATATATATATATATATATATATATATATATATATGCACACAAGTTTGATTAAAAAAGAAATGACAAGTGACAACGTCTGTCTGTTTCATTTTTTTCATTGTATTTTCCAATTTTCAAATAAGATGTTGTGTGTTAAGATTAAAATTGTGGATAAACTGTCCAGAGTACACATTTGTGTTATTGTTTTGTTCAACATCTTTAAGACTAACACAAGATGAACATCAGACAGTTTATCCAAAACTTTGATCACTCTACATAACACCTTATTTGAAAATTTTAAAAAATATAATAAAAAATGAAACTGACAGACCTTGTTGGTTCTTTTTTTAATTAAACTTGCTTGGATAAATAATTGATGCCAAAATATACATTATATATATATATATATATATATATATATATATATATATATATATATATATATATATATATATATATATATATATATATAATGATGTGTGTGTGTATAAAATTTTGGGGGAAAGGATAAAATATTACTGTACAAGGAATAAAATTTATTAAACACCTGACTTGGCTTATAAAAATGATTTAACTATCTAAGTGTGTTAGTTGAAAGGTATTAAAATTTAAATAACTTAATATTTGTAATTATTATTATAGATGTTAGAAACCCCTTGCATTCAAGTGGCTTTTATTGCTTTGCTTGGGTTGAAATGATAAAAAAAATTCTATATTATGAAAGTTTTGATGTTTTTCCTTAATAAATGCTATTGCTGAATAAAAGGGTCATAGACAGATATAAACATTATGGAATGGCAAATTCAACTTCTATCTCCATTGAATAATAATGTAAATACAATGTATCAAAAAATATCACATGTTTATTCATTCTGTTGGCTGAATGAGAGATGCTTCATTTTTAAAACATGAAATAATACTTGCGAAAACAGTAAGAAAATGCATGAATGATAAGGTTATTCTCTGGGTGGAAGTGTTTCTGTTTGTTTTCATCTCTTATTTAGGTAGGTCTTGCCAATAAATCATATGCCTTCATATTTGTCCCATCAGATTTAATTTAGTCTATTATAGATCAGTTTTACTTTAGCCTCCCACTGACGCTACAACAAGAAAACAATCTCCAGCATTATCTTTCCAGGTGATAATTTATATTGTAATACTAAGTTTAGTAATCATTGAGTAAAGAGAAGAATCAATGATTTCTTCATTTGCATTCAATTTTAAGTTTATTCAGAATGGAAAAGTGTTATTTATATTTTAGCACTTTGGGATGAAGCCTAATATTGTAGTAAAAAAAAATGTGATGTTTTTTTTTTTCATTGACTTGTTGGTAACCTTTGGAAGAACAACCACTTAGAGTAAATGAACTTTGATTTAATATCATTCTGAAATGTGTGTATTTTATTAATTTTTTTTTTTTAATTAAATTCACCCCATGTAAGGCAGTAAAGCCACTAAGACACAAGAAGTTACTGGGAGTGAAAGAATTAGAGAACAGCAACATTATTAAGGAGCAAAAACAACAGAAGACTGATCAGTAAGATAGTAGATAACAATTGATATTGTATTTAAATTTTTGACAATCAAAGTTGGCTGGAAAATAATGAGCAGGAAGAGTGTTCCACAAGTGAGTAATGTGAGAATAAAAAAAAAATGTTGATTTCATAATTGGCAAATGACAGAAGAAGTTTTCCCTCTCCCCCTTCTTGGAAGGACTCAAAATGCATGCTGGGATATTTTTCTTAGCTAATAAAATAGGACAGTTTGCGTTTTGACATGACTCAATCCAGATCTGCCTTATGTATTAACATTCACTTGTCCAACCTTGATTTTCTATAGAAACATCAACTCATAGTTTGTGAATACTTTTGCCTTCTTACCTGTTCATTTTCTTTAAATGTATTGTTTTCTTGCTTGCATGATTGTTGGTTGTTGCTCTTTCATTGTTCGTGATTAGTAAAACAGTTATTATTTTATAACAGCATTTCAGAAATGTACAAGGTAAATAGTAATAAGTAAAAAATTTTAAAACATAAGAAAATATATTTTGAGTTGCATTATTTTTATTTTCAGATTTAGGTTATATTTTCTAAATTCACAAAAGATATAGCAAATAAAATTAATAGATGATTTTCTCCAATGGCTTACAAAAATAAAAATATTCCTAGTGTTCAGAAGATATTTTATTCAGATTTTATAAAATTGAAGTGGCTTTGATTGATAAAATTAAAGAAAGAAACCTTTTCCATACGCTTTTCTTACAAAATATTGTTTTCATAATTAAATTTATAAATTAATATAATGTTCAAAGTTTCTGCTTGTATGTTCATATGAAACCCTTGGTTGTCTTTAATGCCTATGTGTAAACCTTATTAACACTAGGATGGCCGAGGTGTCGTTTTTGACACCTTCAAATTTTTAACAAATTACTATGGAATAACTAGTTTTGGTTCTATGCTGAGGCTTATGGACAATTATTGAATTTTAGCAAAGATGCTTAACAGACTTAATTCTTTAAAAAATATTCAGTGGAGTAGCTGATATTTGAGGTTTTACCTTGAATGGCCGAGTTGTCGTTTGTGACACCTAGGCTATTTATAGGGTAAATGCATTGAAAATATTCTCACAAGCAATGATACTTGTGTTTATGTCCCCTATCTATCTATTTATCTATTTATCTATACACACACACACATAATTTATATATATATATATAATCACTTTCTTTCAGTATCAGGTATACTAATATTTGTGAATTTCTTTTCAGACTTGTTATTCCTGACTTGAATATTGAATATATTAGAGATGGCTGCTTCACAGCGTAATGTAAATAAAGAAGTCAAAAGAGCTGGCCATTCTAGTGTTAAGTAAAAATAGGTATCTCTGTTGGATCGCTAAAAAAAAAAGAGCATAGCATGATTAAAAGACGCCAAAGTTGATGAAAACAAAATTTTCGCGTCTAAATGCTTATGTTTACTTTTTTCAGGAAAGATCAAAGTATTTTTCCTTATTTTTTGAAATTTTTCCTTCTTTTTAGAACATTGTAAATTTTGATTAAAAGACCTTGTTTCTCTTTTTTTTATCAGCTTGGCTGATAAATTAACATATAAACATTTTAGCGCGTTTTTTCCCGTTTGACACACATTAATTTGGAAAATCTTGCAAAAATGAAAATAATTGTCGGATTTTAATGAAATTTTCAGAAACTATTTACATAGGTACCTCCGTTTATTTCAAGTGAAAAATCTAATATAGCATGACAAGAATGGTCTGAAAATTAACAAAAAAATTTTTTCATGATAAAAGTATATTTCATTATTGAGAAGAAACACTAAAAGTATTTTTTGAGTAATTTTTTGAAATTTTTTACTCATTCTTAGCATGTCCGAAATTTTAGTTAAAAAAAAACTTGTTTACAAAATAACGAACAAACGCTCGATATCGGCCATATTTTTTTTGAAATTTTAAAAATAAGTTAAATTCTTCGTTTAAAATTCGTTTAAAAAATTAATTATACGTATTTCAAAATTTATTCGAAGAAATTTAGAAAATTTGAAGTTTATTTAAAATATTTTGAAAGAAACTTTTACCTACTTTCTTCGGAGAAAATGTTTTTAAGATAAAAGAGAGCCGATCTCAACATCGCCGCAATTGACAAGTGCTGAGTGATGACGTCTATAAATTATTGACTGCTGACGTGAGATTCAAGTTCTCGTACGGAAGAATAGAATGGACATATCGTTTTTTTTTTTAAGCGGACCTACTTTACTTTGTATTATTTAAAGTAAAAAAAACTTTCGCCATTTCTTATTTTTTTTTAAAGTACTGTACCAAAAGTTTGTTGAGGGTATCTGGAGAAATTATAAATACTATTAAAAAAATTAAGATACAAGTGCTGCACTGCTGTTTGTGGGCCCATATAGACCCCTAAAGTCAATTCAGATTTGCTATTATAAAAAATTTCTATCCCCATTAAAAATAATCAAACATAGTAAAAGTCATTTTGTCACAGCCTATATTCTCGGAAAAAATAAATAAATGGATTTTTATATTTTTAGGTTATATATAAATGACTTATCTGGAAAAATATCAGGGAAAGTTTATCTGAATCCCATGAAACTAGGTATTTTCTGAAAGCAAACAATATGTTTCATTTAAAAGTAAAATTGGCCAGTGTAAATGATTGAAAAGTTTTTAGTTTTCTAGAGGCAAAATGTGAATCTTACTTATTATAAAACCCAGGTTCTGTGTGTTACGTTTATTGGATCGAATTTCCTACATTTTTCAACCAATTTCAACCAAACATTACAGGACTACGATGAAAACTAGATGAAAGTACCTATTTTAACTTAATGAAAATGATGCACACGTGTTTCAGCAGGAACAGTTTGCTAAATTAAGGGGCCGTATACAGCGAAGAACAACACTTACTAGACAGAAACTCAATCCACGTGACGTTATTTTTATTGCACGTACCAAACTTCTGGTCTTCCGTAGATTTCATTGGTAAACACATTATTGACAAATTAATTTTTTTTAATATACGAAGACTCATTAGTCTGTAATAAGCTTTGGAAATTATAATCTGTAAATATTTATCTACTTAAAAACAACATCCGTTAAGCTGTACGGCTTTTCCATAATTTTAGAAGAATTAACAACATAATGTAAAAATAAAAACAATGGTTGCAGAAATAAAAAAATAATTGTTGGTAATTGTTTTTTAAAAATTCATTTTTCATCGAAATATCTTTTTGCTTTCAGACAATATTGTCCATGTTTATTGGAATAAATAAAAGCAATTAAAAGCTTTTGAAATTAAATAATATTTTTGTTTTATTGAGTTTTGTATGTTACACTTCAGAGACGATTTTCAGGTAGAAGGGCTCCAACTAAAAAAAAAAACAAAAACATGATTTTGTTTCCTCAAAGCATTGTGCTTTTAACTGATATAATCACTAAACTCCTCATAATTGAAATTCTAGAGTTTTCGTACAATTAGTTAGAGCGGGTAAATACATATGGAAAAAAAAAATTTCTGAGATGACTTTACTAAAAAAAAATGTATTTATAATAAGTTCCATCAGTTGTAAATTAAAAATCTGACATCAAACAAATTCAGTTTTATCATTTGCATAACTTATATTTTATATTTTGGTCAACTTAGTGGACCTTGTTTAATCGAGATAACTAAGTTACATATTCATCTTTAAAAATCAAATTTGTAAAGATTACAGTATTTATTAGTTATTTCCAATCTGGTCTTTTGTGAAGTGATTTCTTTGTGGGTAGCTTTTATAATTAAATGTTTTAGTAACTTAAATAAAACAGTTTCTGTACTTAGCATTTAGATAACAGTTTGGGAGTAAAAGGAAGTAAATAATGTTGACATTTTTAATAACATATTTTTAAATTTTGTTAAATGTAAATTTACATTTCTGAAATTTTTAAAAGGTTTTTTTCATAAAAACAATAAGCTTGTGGACTCTTCTAATTTTCTAACCTTCTCCAACCTTAAAAAAAGCATAATCCATATTATACGCCTACGCGCAGATAACGCTCAACCAATAAAAATGCAAAGAATCGAATCAAGCAATTCTATTGGTAGATCGCCTCCCCAAAGCAAGAATTGCGCCAAAATATCTTGAGCCACTTTCAAAACCCAAAAGGTTATAAAAGGAGAAAAGACAACCCCAGTCAGTCAGTCTAGCTCACTTTTTGAGCGACTGCACGTTCAACTCTCTGTCTCCGGATCGGAGGAACCCGAAGGAGGCTACGCCAAGGGGCAAGTCTCCTTCGGGAGGTTAAACTTGCCCTGAACCCGCTTATAACGGGTTTCAAATGGGCTATTTTTGGCTGAGCCTAATGGCTCGGGAATGCCCACATTAAAAAAGGCCTTGTGCCGCATGACACCCTCGTGGGTGGGTGACTGAATATCTCAGTCTAGCTCACTTTCTGAGCGACTGCACGGTTCAACTCTCTGTCTCCAAACGGAGGAGGAACCCGAAGGAGGCTACGCCAAGGGCGTAAGTCTCCTTCGGGAGGTTAAATGCCCTGAACCCGTTTATACGGGTTCAAATGGGTTATTTTTTGGCTGAGCCTAATGGCTCGGGAATGCCCACATAAAAAAGGCCTTAGCCGCATGACACCCTCGTGGGTGGGTGACTGAATATCTCAGTCTAGCTTAACTCGCCGATCGATTGCCTAATTAATCCAACGACATTCAAAAACAGAATTTTACCGCGATTTTTGACGAACTTCAACTGACTCACCTGAAACACTCAACGAACAACTATCGAAACTTTGAACAATATTTCTTATGCACATTGATTTATTCATTACTAAAAATAAGAAATACGAATCACGAAAAACAAACACAGACACGTTCAAAGGTAGACTACTTTAGCAAACTTTACCAAAAACTCTTATTATATATTTCAACACAAACACAAAATAACAAACATAACGACACAGAGACATCCAACATTTCAGCAACTTATACAATTAACGCACGCAACAATACAAATATTAACCTTGTTTGTAAATATGTAATTGTATATAAATGTTTTATTTGTTTCGATCTATAAATGTCTCGTTTTTACTTTGTTTGAAATCTCATGTTTGTTATATATTTGTTTGGGACAAGGTTTAGACACACAACCGATCCGAACAAAATCCTTCTGATTAATTAAATGAACCAAAAGTCCCAACAAGCTAAGTTGTTTTGTTCAATAATGGATTTGTTTATCTTTACAAACATTTTATTAAAAATGAACTAGATGCTTTTGTGCATAACAAAAAAGACCTAAATGAAAAACTTAAAAACTTCTCCAATTTATTTAATAGAAGTGATGAAACTTGGCGTTGTGTTAGCCTAGTCTGTTTCTTTACTCTGTTGGAATATGCAGTCATTTGTTTGAGAGATTTGTATATGCTGTAGAATGGTATTAGCAAAATAGTACTGTCATACTCTGTCAGAACTCCAATTTTCTAACTCAAACAGAAGTGCTCACTTTGACATCCACAGCTTTTGTGACAAAAGCAAACCTTAATTCCGTATATGTAAATTGGTTATTTAGTTTAATTTTATAGCATAATATTCATATATAATAATTAGTATAATAATTCTATTCACTAAACTATTTGTTTGAGTTTTGAATGCACTATTTTAAGCTGTTCAACACATTGATGTGAACTCTCTGATCTCTATGAAGGAACCATAATATATCAAATCATTCTTCACACTTAAATGATCCAAAATAGTTCCACTCAATATATTGATGCTTCTTGTGCGATTTCTGACAAAAGTTTTAAAAATGTTTTTAAAAATGTTTTTTAAAATGTTTTTAGTCCATAGTTTTCAGATATCTCTCAGTGTTTGATGGTTTTGGTTGACCCCTCTTTTAGTGTCTTTAAGTAAAATTTTTACTTGCAAACTTTTGAAACTAAAATCACACTGAGACTAAAGCAACCAATTCTTTGAAAGTCAAGTTCAAGAATTATTCAGAAGAGAAATAGAAGTTATATTTGATTGGGGAAGAGGATGACATTATGATCTCTGGAATTTGGTCTAAATAATAGATAATGGACATTGTTGGAAATTGAGAAAATTGAAGTGGAATATATTAATTAGCTTTACAGATCTCAGTCTATACCAGGTAGGGTTGATTTCAATGTGCTAAATCATTTTTTGCTTATCCACTACACCAAGAACTGAAAATATTATATATAGAACCTTTATAACTGAGAATGGAATAGTCTATATTACATGCATTGTAGCAAATAGATTGATAAATGAATAAGTGCACAACGTGAAGTGTCGTAGAAGGTGAAGTGGAGGAGGAGGAGAGGAATCAAGTGTTTTGGAAATATATCAGTAGCAGATTAAATGAAATATACATACATTATATCTATCCCACATCAAATGTACCCAAAAGGAACTTTTTAGCATGAATACAATGGAGCATAAATTCTGATCTCTGATTTAAAAGGTTTTTGGCCTGGAAATGTTATTGTAGCTAATTTCTCTTGTTAACAAATATTGCAGATGTTGCTATGATTAATGAAAGGATTAGCGTCTTTAAAAATTTTCCAGTTTACAATCAGATCTTTTATATTTTTCTCATTTAATTTCCACACTTAGTTGGCTAGTTTAGTAGAATTTCTAAGGATTTCTAGCTTAAAAGATGACTTACAATTGTACCAACTCTTTTTAAAGCTACCCTCAATACACTATGTATATTTTTTCTGGTCATTTGTATCTATTACTTCTGCTTTGCAAATTACTGCTTCAGTTTTACAAACTCCACCTAATGGACATCTGCTTTTATTTCTACAATTGCATATATTACTGTTAACAATGTTTTGCTGCATGTTAGTTTTGAAATTTCTGATATTTTGTCTTTTTATTGTGGTTTTTAAATTATTATTACAGTTGTAGTTTAATCTAACTCTGTTTTTATTAAATATTTTATATAATTTGGAATTTTTGGGGAAGTGTTTATCAAGTAATTTGAAAAATATTTTCCCTATTTTATACTTGACCTCTAAGTTAAAAGGTGGGGATTAAACCAAATAATATTTTTTCTTTTCCTCAAATTGTTTTTCATTTTTTTTTTATTTGAGATTTAAATTCCAGTTTGGTTTTATGCCCCTCTTTTTTTTTAAAGCCCTTTCATATTGTTTCTTTTTATCTTTCGAAAATTATTTTATTAGAGGAATTTCTCGATAACCTAGACTCTGTTCCTTTGGGGATTTGCTTTATTATACTCACAGGATGGTTGGATTTAACATTCACATATTTTAATGTTGTGTTGGATTTCATGTATAGGGAGGCACTGTCAGTTTGTAGATTTAATTCTATATCCAAATATTTGACAATTTTCTTATTCATATCAACTTCTATTTCAAAGTCAAGGCTTTTGAAGAGTTTGAAAAGTGCTTTCCTTATATTGCCATTTGTTCTTCTGTTGTCTGGTACTATCATCAGCCTGTCATCCCTATACAGGCTGTGGTTGTTTATATCTACAATTTTGTTGATTTTATATAAAATAAGTAGGCCTATTAATTCTGAAACCTCAGCACCATCAACCAAACCTTGTGGAACATCAAAGTCATCCTTTTTTGATTTTTTAATCTAAGCTTCTCCATTGTGGAATAAAATTGATTTATGGCAATGTAAAATTATGTATATTTGTTCAGGTGTTATATTTATGAAGTCTTTGGCGAAGTACAAAGCATCAAGCCGGCTTTTTTAGATATAGATAGATAAAAGTTTTTAATGTCATATTTTATAAAAACATATTTATCTTTGTTTGTAATTTTGTGGAACCAAGAAATGCACTCACCTGTATTCTTCCATTGGTTGGATTATGTAATGATCCTTAATGAGTCACACATTTTTTGAGTATTTCTTGGCTTATTTTACCAAATTCAGTTTTGGTTGGGTTTATTAGTCTAAAAGAAGGATTATTGGGAAATTCGTCTTTATGGTCCTTTATAGTTAGAAATGCTTACTTACAGCAAAATATATTGACCCTCTCACTTATCCCTAGTTTGGTTGTGATGTTTTTTGTCTCCTCATTTATACTTTTAATCTATGAGTTTGATGTTTTCTTGTAAGTTTTAGTGACTTCTTTGTTTATTTTTTTTTGGTAATTCTCTGGTTTCATAGTATAAATGTTCTTTGTTTTGTCTCTTTTAACTAGGATGTTTTCAGTTTTTTTTACTTCAGTAGTTAATAGTTTTTGGAAATTACTATTAACATTAAAATGTATTCGTCTTCCTTTGAAATAGGAATGTTTTTTAGTGAGTGCAGTATTCTGTATTCTTGCATTGTAGTTTCCTCTGTAAATTTTTGTAAACAAACGTTGTGCATTTTAAAAAAACAATTGTTGTGTGTTTGGAAAAACATGTAATAGTGAATTAATACAGCTTATTCCACTGCCTTGTTTTCAACCTTTTGCTACATGTTAAATGTGCATTGAGCACTTTTTAATACTACTGTTTCCTGATCTAATTCAACCCTGACCATTAACTTCTTTATTATATATATATATATATATATATATACAGATTTATATAGATAAATAGATATTACTTACTGTTTTTGTTTTTCTAATTATTTAATCTACTATTTGTTTTAAAGCCCAATGTGTCATTTTGCTATTTATTTTACATAAGAAGTAAATTCTATATGACAGGATAATTTGATGCCTGCTCAATAAATATGACAAAAGACAATGATAAATGTTTTTATAATGGCTGGTATAGAGTTAAAAACAAACTTGACCACCAAGATAGCATAGAAATCTGCTATGATTGTGCAATGAAGAAGACAAAAGTCAGAGAAAGATGATATGTTCCTAATGTGAAATGAATGATGCTAACTTATTAGATTCAAACAAAAGTATATAAACCAGAAGCAGTAGACATTGTAAATGAAAACCTTTAGGTTTTGGGATGATTATGGCTAGTCAGATGAATTAATAATCATATTTACACTCTTAAATACTACCTCTCATGACATTTAAGCTTAGTGTAAAGCCAGTTCCTATTTACACAATATATATCATAATGATTGTCAAATGAGAATTATCACTGATCTTCAAGGATTCTGAGCAGGTAGTGCAAAGGTTATCAGCTTATAACAATAAATTGGTGAGCTGATTTTAAATTCTGGTCAAGTTCATTACATTCAGTTTCATACAAATACCCTTGGAAAAATTTTAAATCGTTCTCTTCTCCCTCCAGATATGGAGACAAGGCAGACTGGGCTTTCTAACCATATGTAGCCCAGGTGAGGCAAATACTATTTCAATATTTTTTGATGAAAGCAATTAGGTTTTTAGAAAAACAATTTTCTGGATGAAACCTATTAAAATGAGGATGAGATGAAATCTTGAATACATTCTAAATCTCCAGTTTTCTCAACTTAGAATTCCATTTGGAAAAGAAGAATTTTATTAAAATACTTAATTTAGAATCTTAATTTATGCATTTTTAAAAGTTTCCAATTCTTTTTAAATTGGACAATGTTTCATTTGAATTTAATTCAAACAAATTATTAAGACAATTCATGCACAAATCCAGTAACTATTACTTTGATAATTTCCACAAAAACATCATCATTTCTCTGATAAAGACTTGATGATACTAAACATGTTCTGATTTCTTTTTTATTACATTTTGATGACAAACAGCTCATTTGTAAATCATTTGTTAAATAACACTTTATTGAAAAGACAAGAAAGTATATAGTATCTATTTTTATAAGAAGTTTGATTATGCATATTAATTGCAATTAAAATTTTATTAAAAAATTCTTAAGACAAATCTTTGAATGAAAAAAATTCTGTAATTAAGAAAATATATTAGTAGTTTGTCATCATAAATAAAATTAATATTAGAAGTATCTCTGAGATAATCAGTAGAGAAGTTACTATACCCACACATATACACACTGATGGGAAATAAAATTTTCACACCCTGAAGGATAATGCTGATTTTGATCTCAGCACAGTATATGCAAGCTAAAGAGTTGCAGATATTTTGCTGAAATTTTCAAAGTCTTCAGCTATCTTGTTAAATAGCAACACTTATATTAGTACATTTTCTCTATCTAGATGGTGATATGTACGGCAATAATGTTCACTGTGCTGCAAGAGATCTGTGCAAGAAAGTGCCATGCCATAGAGATACATACATCCTCTAATTGCATAATTAGTGCTATTTGAGAGGAGTCCAATTGTGTGTTTTCAAGAGGTCAGATGGTTATTTCAGAGAATTGCATGTTGGACATGATACATTAGTGGTGCTTCAGTGGAGGCAATAGTAGTCAAAAGAACATTCTTATGGATGACCAGATCAATGCATTGTAAGGATAACAGACTGCAAGGTATTAACAACGCAGATCAGAGTGAGTGTAATCTCATGGCCAATTGATAATTGTTTACTTCCAGCAGGATTATGGACATTTACTTTTCACCAGACTTCCATTTACCTCACAAATCTATCATGTACATTTCTAATGGTGTCACAACAGGTTCACCTGGGCTATTTTAAGTGATGAGGGCTGTTTCAGTCTTCATGTAAGTGATGGTAAGCTACATGTGCAACATAAATCAGGAGAGTGATATATTCTAGAGACACACAGGTCAAATTCGGGGCATCATGGTGTGGGGTGCTATAAATTACAGCTGTCATTCATCATTGGTGTTTGTGGAGGGAATGATACTATGTATATCTAGAACACTATTCAAGCTGTTTTCTGCAATTCCTATATCAAGAAATCAAGGTACTGAATAATGCCTACCAACATAATGTCCATGTCACTCAACATGCTTGGCAAGATATTTGACAACATTCCAGACTGACACTATTAGTGTTGGAATGGCAGTTTTAAATATATGTGGCTCAGCTTAAAATTGGTATCCCTCCTATGGCCACTGCTCTTCTCCATCGATGCTCTCCATAAATAATTATCAAACAAATTCAAGCCATTGTAATGAGATTACTTTATTTGAAAGGCAGATTTAAAATCTTTTATTCTTGATTTTTATTTGATTTTTGTGATTTAAAGTTCACCAAAATTACTTCAACTTTGCAAGTCATAGTAGACGGTGAAGCTTTCTTAAACCAAAACCATTTAAACACTGAGAATTTTGTTTCATTTCTTTTTTTCCTTTCTGTTTCCTCTTATAACTTTCTAAATCAATATTGCTTTTATGATTCAATATTTGGGATGAGATATTTAAGAGCTGGTTTGAATAATATTATTGACTAGCATGATTACTTAGTATCTTCAGGAAATAGATTTAGGGAACATCAGTTCAACTCAATCATTTCTGAACTTAATTATTAACACATGGATATGTGATAGGACATAAAATACTTGTATATTGAAATCATTAATTGTAATTATATAGTATTTTTCTACGATGAAAGTTTATTATCTGTCCTTACTATCATTGATACTGATTTTTATTCAGCATGGCCAGGTATTCAAGGTAAAATTATTTTATAAAGTCTAAATGTTTCAAAACTAAATTTGCATCTTGCAAGTAGTTATACTCTTAAATAGACTAAATATTATGAAAATTACAAGAAAATAATAGCATTTGAATTAGCAAAACAAAAGTAACTGATAATCTTTTCTTAGATGCAAATGTTAACTTTTCTGACATGAAAGTTTCCAGAAAGAACTAGATTATTGTATTTATGCACATACCTACAAATACATCATGCATCCAAAGATCTTTCAAAATACATTAATTAGTTTTTCTTCTAATCATCTTCAGTGATGTTAGTACAATCTAGAACTGACATTATTTTACAAGTATTTTTTAGTATCATGTACATTTCCTTATTTTCCACCCTACAAGCCCTTTCTCTGTCACTGCTCTATCACCATTTTCATGGAAAGTATTCAGACAGACTACATTCCTTAGTTCCACTAGTTCTAACCTTCACAGTTAAGACCCACCATGCTACACACATTGTAGCAAACAACCCTCATTCCCTTCGTATTCCATTGGTGAGATGTAAGTTCCACTTGAGCAGCTTCTTCCCATGAACCGCTGCTTTGTGGGAACCAACTCCCAAGAGGATGCTTACCCAATCACTACAATCTTGTCCTGTTCAAGACTAGGATCAACCATTATTTTCTGCACATATCCCCATAAACTGTCTCTGATTCTGTAACCCTCTATTTCAAAGATTTTGAGGGTTTATGACCATATAATGTTGAAACATTGGTTCCTCTGTGATCACTGGAATTAAGTAACATCAAACCTGGTCATTACCTAGATGTTGACTGCTTGGGAATACCAAGTGCTGTAAGCTTGAATGTGCATTTGGTGTAATGGATAGTAGATTTGTTCATTGGATAACCAATTTCCAATTCCAGTTGGGTTTATTATATTCACTTACGTGCAAATAACCTTGGGAAGGGTATGAATCCACCTATTTTCATCCCAGTTACGGGTTATTTAATAAAAATTTCATCACTACATTATTATTACCATAAAAAAGTTCTTACAATCTAAAAATATTTTCTGGCTTTAAATAACCTGCAAAGGGTTGATAAGCTGTAGAAAGTGAATCAGTTGATCAAAGGTTTTGAAAGTGCTACATTTGAAATCAGTTTTCTATTTCCCAGAAATGAATGAACCTTTCATTAACACTATTCCACATAATATTTTAATATTGCAACCTTCAAAAATAACAGAAAGTATAATTAGAGAAAAAAGAATTAAGAAAATTCACAAATGATAACAAACCAGCTGGGATAGGAAAATGAAAAAAAATAATCTCAAGAGTACATATTTAATTAATAGTTATAATAAATATGATGCTAATGTTTGTAATACATAATTCTTTTGACAGGTTTACAAAATCCTGGACTTATGACCATATCACATTGAATCCCTGGTTCGTGTATGATCACCAAAATTAAGAAATGTTGTGCCTCATCAGTACCGAGATGGGTGACCATTTGGATATGTGGGTGATGTAATGGATAATGGCTCTGTTGTAGCATACCTACATATGATAATGGGTATGTCCCATTCACATAAATACAGTAGTAAATACTGTATGTTGGTCTGGAGTTGGAGATTCATTGTGGAATTCACTTGACTCACTTCTAGCAGTTGACTACTTCTTCTACGCACGCTGGTGAATCATATATGTTGTTCTTGTTCTAAGTATTATCGTTCATTACCAACCTTCATTTGATTATTCTATTCAGTAACCTTCCCTAGGTTACAATGGGCTCAAAATTGGAAATTGGAGAACTGAGTTATAATTCTAATTGGATTCATTAGATTACCTTATGTGCAAATACCTTTGAGAAAGGTATGAATCAACTTCTCCTCCCTCAGCTATGGGTTAAATAATAGGATTTGTATCAGTAAATCATTATTGTTTCCAAAACTATTGTTACAATCTAAAAATATTTTCTGGCTTTAAGTAACATGCAAAAAGTTGATAAGCCATAAAATCAAACCAGTCAATCAATATAAAATCCTAAAGTGAAGTACAACTAGTTTTATCCATTATATTTTCATATAAGCTTTCAACAAGAAGCTGAGTGGAATTTCTTCCTTCCCAATGGAAAACAAAGGGTGAAGTTGATGATTTAACCCTGTATATGTAACATGGCAGATCTTAGTTGTGACAGTCTAAATTGTTGGAACTAAGGAATGTAGTTTGAATATTTGCTGTGGAAATAGTGATAGGCTTGTGAGATTTTATCTGTTGGAAAGAAGTCTAAAATTATACATCACTCACTAGTCAATGTAAATGCTTTTTGGATTCTACCAAGTTAAAATATAAAATACATTTTATGTTAAATACCATATGCTAAATATATTTGGAAACTACAATATAAAATATATCTAATGTTGTCTATATCTCTGAGATGAGGTATGATTATTTGCATTATTTACATTATTCAGACTGTTATCCTCATCTTTATTGCCATATTCACAATGTTTCAGCTGTTGTACGCTCCGGCCTTCTTCAAGCAATGAAGATGAGGATAACTACCCAAATAATATAAATAATATCTAATTCTATCTGAAACTGAACTGAGAATAAATATTAACAAGTTACAATTTCAGTTTCAGCTAATGTCTTATTACTGGTACTAAAGCATTCTAGCAATTTCTCAACTTTTTCTGTTAGACCATCTTACTATATATTAATATTATACCAGAGGTGGCCAAACCATGGCTTGTGAGCCACATCTGGCTCTTTGACCTTTAATATTCAGCTCATAGAAACATGTTGGCTGAGCTCCTTTTTCATCACAGTTAATATAAAAAAATGTAAATAAGAAAAAATTCAAGCTTTATAATTATTTACTGGGTATGAATAGAGATTCCATTGATTTAAAACATAAGTTTAATGTTCATAGTTAGTAAAAATATTTAAAAATTGAAATCCTAATTTTAGTGCTAGATTGTTCTTTAATGCTGAGAGAAGGAATGGTTGAATGCAGAGGGATTAAAGAAATTTCTGGTCAGCTGCTCGCCCTGGGGGCTATGATCAATCGTAGTACGCTACCTTTGTGAGCTTCCGAGTCGGTGTCTGTTGAACTCTCTGCATTAGCAGAGAGGAACCCGGACAAAGCTTTGCCGAAGGGCAAGGTTTCGTTCGGGGAGGTAGACAGGGCCTGAATCCGTCAAGGCGGGTTCAAAAAGGCTATATTTTTGGCCGAGCCTACGGGCTCAGGGATACCCACATTAAACCGGCCTTGTGCCACATTCTATCCTCGTGGGTGGATTGATAAATACTCAGCAAGGTTTACAAATGAATATCAGAAGACTGAGGTCATGGGTAAGGGTATTAAGGGGAAGACACTCATGTACATTAATGCAGTATAACACAAGACGGTGAACTCTGCAGACTAATTGGTACACTTGGGATATAAGTTTTTTGAAAACATTTGGTATACATGGTGCAATAGGTAAATTATTGCCATTTTATATTTTCTTTCACACATGCGCATTGTTTGTTTTTGATTTTGCCAACTGCACAGTATAATAGGGTCAGTTGGATACTATCTGTGAGAAAAAGAGCACCATGACACAATTCATACCACCAGAAATTTGGAAACAGCATGCTGTACTGCTTGGCATTTGCACTGGAAGCTTCAATATGAACATTTCAGAGTGTTTGGGTGACAATCTGAGGACAGTGCAGAGGATTCAGAAAGAGTTGGATGAGTCTAATGGTGATTAAGAAGGCAGGGAAGCTTGGAAATCTCACTCTTATCATTCTGATAAGAAAACAACTCCCAATTTTTTTGGTGAGGGCCTCAGATACAACATGAAGGTCTACATCAAGTGCCTTGAGGAGGTAGTACTGCCCTGGATGAAGTGCATGGCTGTTGGAAGACCCGATGTCTGGCAACAAGACTCTGCACCATGCCACACAATCATGGAAATTGCAATCCTGTTTGTCAAAAGATTTCTGCACTCACATCACCCCTTTCATCTGCCCACCAGACTGCAACCCCCTGATTATATGTGGGATGCAGTTGAGTGAGAAACCAAAAAACTCCTTGTAACACCAAAGATGAAATGAAGGCAAGAATTATGGCAGCATTCACCAACTTAAACAAGGAGACCCTTCAGAAGAGATGCAGGAGATTCCAAAGTCATCTGGAGGCCATGGTTGAAGCCAATGGTGATTTTATTGAATAAATTTACTCTTTAGTTATTCAAGATATTTTTGTGTAAATTTGGTAAATATATTTGTTAAAATTAGATGTTAAAAAACTGCCACATATTCTTAAATGTCTATAATTGGTAACAGAAGCCATTGGTTTATACCAACAGCTTCTCATACTTAATACTTCTTGAATTCACTCTTGCGTGGTCATGTGTGATGTCATGAGCTGTGGTGTGATTTTCGCTTCCAGCGCCTTATACGCATGTGTTTATCGTTGCTTGGAAATCATCCATGTAAACAGAAACAGACTATCATCACATTGTTGTCCGTGTATTGCTTAATATATTGTACTGTAATTGTCATCTTTAAAAATGGCTTATGCAAACCGAAAGCTTAGATTGGATTAAAAAAAAATATGTATCAATTTTGTGATTTTCTTTCTTCGTTTAATGATATTAAGCTTATCAGATGTTATGAAAAAAATTTACATAAAATAAATAGACAACACTTGTCTATATTATTTAATGAAATATATATATATATATGTGTGTGTGTGTGTGTGTGTAATTAAATGTAAAAGTGAATATTGAAGTTAACACTCAGAGGCGACAGGCTGTTTCATGCTAGACGCAATCATCAGGCCATGAATGTTGGATTTCTCCTCAACTCTTTATATATATGGGACAGTGGTGCATTGTAGGTAATCTATTCTGGCAGTTATTTTTGTGGGAGTGGCTTGTTTGTTTATTTATTTATTTGTTTGGGTTAATTTATTCGTTTTTCATTTTGTATTATTTATTCTTTTTGTTTTTGATGATTATCTAGCGTAGTAAAAAAAATTGTAGGGGGATTTGCTTAGGTCACTTATTTAATAGTTAGTCTTGGTCTGGGAAGATAATTGAGGCTGTTTATTCGTTTAGTGTTTAGATTGCTTACTGTAATCTATTCTATTATTTTGGTGGGGGACAGTTTTTAATTTATTTATTTGGATTTATTATTTTTACTTGTTTTTGCTTATTTATGCTTATTTTTTTTAGTTCTAACAGTTATTTTAATGTGCGCAATTTGTTCATTTATTTGATTTAAAATTTTATTTGTTTTTTATTTATTTACTTATTTTTTATTTTGTATATTTTTATTTACTCTATTTGTTTTTCGATTTTTGAGTAACATATTAATGTTTTTTTTATCGTTATATAGTAGTTATTTTTATGTCCAATTTTTGGATTGGTTGTTGTAGTCTATTTTAACGGTTATTTTGGTGGGATTGGTTTGTTAATTTGTTTATTATTATTTACTTTATTTATTTATTTGGATTGATTATTTTTACTTGTTTTTTATGTATTTTATTTTTTCATTTTTATTTATTCTGTTTTGTCTATTCTAACCGGAGTGGTTTGTTATTTTTTTTTATTATTCGTGTTAATTTATTTGACTTGATTTTTTGTATTATTTTGTTTATTTGTATTTATTCATTTCAGTTTTCAATTTTTAAGTAACATAGTAAAAATTTGTTTTCATGTCTGCATTTTGAGATGAGCTCAGATTGTTTATTTAGTAATTTATTTTGGTCTGGGAAGGTAATAATAGCTATTTTTTCCGCCAAGTAAACTTTGCAGGTTTTTGATTGATTATTGTAGGCTGGTGATCTTTTACTTATGTTCCATGATATTTTTGGTGTGATTTGTGTTTTGTTTTTAATTTCCCAGATATACTTGGAAAGCATTGTGCTGTTCGCATGTTTACTACTTGTGAAAGATGTTTTGTGTGCATAGTTTCTTTGTTTCCAGGGTCCTTCAGTTATTCCTATGTATACTTTTTCTTCATTATCAGGTGATTTTTACTGTGGCTTGGTATATTACATTGTTTTGTAAGCAATAACTGTTTAAGAGGCATTCATTCTGCAGTTACACGTGGGTTTTTTTTTACTACACTAATAAATCATCAAAAAACGAAAAGAATAAATAATACAAAATGAAAATGAAAAACCAATAAATTAACCCAAACAAACAAATAAATAAATAAACAAGCCACTCCCACAAAAATAACCACCAGAATAGATTACCCACAATGCACCACTGACCCAAAATAATCAAGGAAAAATCCAGTATTCGCGGCCTGACAATTGCACTTAGCATGAAACAGCCTGTCACCTATGAGTGTTGACTTCAATGTTCACTTTTATATTTATATTTACATACCCTCTATCTCTGATATTGAGCACTTTATCCCATAAATATAGCACACCTTAAAACTATATTTCTTCATATGTAATTAATTATATATATATAGATATATATGTATATAATTTCTAAATCCAACATGAACTCGGTCTGATCATAATTAATTCACCAGGTCTAGAAGAATCCTCAACAGAATACAGAAAGCATTGGACGTCTGTTTCATCCTCATCCGAGTCTACTCATACACAACGGACTGTGTCCCCATGAGTTACATATTCTCCAGACCACTCCATCCAGAGCATTAGAAACCAGTTGAAGCACTGATATATATATATATATATATATATATATATATATAAATTAAAATAATTATGATTATTCAATCACCCTTAATTTATATATATATATATATATATATATATATATATATATATATTTATATCACTGCTTGAAGCAGCTTCTAAAACTCTAGATGGAGTATCTTGGGGATAGAAGATGTGACTCACAGGAGCACAGTCCATTTGTGTTTGTAGACACAGATAAGTCACATGATGGAATTTGTGAAGAGCTATATTGAGCTGAGTTTGCTACCTTTTCATCACCGAGACATGTTGGCCCAGTGGCTATGATATTTGCATCATATCGTAATGGTCTGGATTTGATTCTTGGTAGTGAATGCGGACTGCTGATGAGTCCCAAAAATAGGATGAAATGGCTGTCCAGTGCTTTCTGCATTCTGTTAAAGCTTCTTCTAGACTCGATGAATTAATTATGATTATTCAAATCCCCCTAATTTTGTATATATATATATATATATATATATATATATATTCTTTCAAGAATAATAATGTTATTTGTATAACGATTTTAATTTCATAAATGGGTAATTTTAAACTGTTTTTTTTTTTTAATTCTATTTGTTTAATATATGTAAATAAATTACTAAATTGACATAAAATACACGACAGAATTTAGATTGCACTAAAAAATGTTTATATTATTAAAAAATACAAATGATTTTTTAAAAAATAGAATATTTAGATACTGTTTCTTTGATTTCATTTGACCTTATTCTCAAGAGACCTGCTTTTGAATAATATGCAAAGTAATGGTGGCTGGCCACATCTCTCATCCATCAACAGTCTATTGCTGCAATTCTACCTCAACTATGGATAGCAGTATTTCATGAGAATGTTTCATTGCTGGCTGCTGTATGGACAATTATTTTCCTTATCTTTCCGTCTTTGGAAATTTAACCATAGGCAATCATTGACATTTGCAGCCTTGTACAGAATATAAATCACTTAAATGCTTTTATCATTAGACTTATGGCTCTCACTGAACTATACATGAGAAGGTTTTCTAAACACTTGATGACAGGATTCTGGTATTCATGCTGTTTTTATTAAATTTGTTTCCCTTTTGCCTTCGGGAATTGTTATAAAGTTACTTTTCCAGTTTATAGAAAAATGTCTAACTCTAACTGTTTTGTTTCTTTTACATTTTTTATCATTTTTTTTAAACATTGAGATATTAAAAGTCATTTATAATTTCCAGTTATTTGATAAATCAGTAACATTTAAGAAATCAAATATAAATTCTCTAAAGAATTTAGAACTCAAAACTGTTTTGAGTTCTAAATTCTTTAGAGAATTTATTTACTGAAATGTATGTAAAATAATTCATGATAAAAACAAATAATTATTATACAGAAATCAAAATAATTGATAAAAAAATTCAAAACTTGTTAGAATAATATATATTAAATATTAAGCTTTTCAGAACCTATTTAAATAATTTTAGAAAAATGGAGCAAACTATAGATTAAATAAAAAGAATCTTCAAGAACTTTCATTAATCTGAACAAAAGGAAAATTACTTTCCAAATGTATATATATCTATCTATCCATCTATCTTTCACTATATATGCTGGGTGCAATGGGTAAATTGTCACCATTTTATATTCTTAATTTCCCGCATGCACACTGTTTGTTTTTAACTTTGTTGACTGCACAGTATATCAGAGTCAGTTGGGCACCATCTATAAGAGAAAGAGCACCATGACACAATTCACTCCACCATAAGTTTGGAAATGGAATGCTGTACTTACTGGTATTTGCACTGGAAACTCCAATAAGAACATGTCAGAGTGTTTGGGTGTCAATCTGAGGACAGTGCAGAGGATTCAGAAAGAGTTGGATGAGTCTAATGGTGATTGCAAAGACATTTGGAGTGATCACTAGTGATGTTGATGTTATGCCTTCGTTCTTCTTCCCACAGGACCTCTGAGTCAATTCAGAGGCCTACATCCAGTACCTTGAGGAGGTAGTGCTGCCCTGGGTAAAGAGGGTGGCTGCTGGAAGACCCTATGCCTGGCCACAGGGCTCTGCACCATGCCACATGGTCATGGCTGTCAGGCAATTTCTTCATCCACATCACCCCTTCCATCTGGTGACCTAACTCCTCAGACTGCAGCCTCCTTGATTATTATGTGTGGGGCACAGTTGATTGAGGGACCAACTAAAATCCTTGTAACACCAAAGATGAACTGAAGGCAAGGATTATAGCAGCATTCACCAATAGGGAAACCATTTGGAAGAGTTGCAAGAGATTCTGAAGGCCTTCTGGAGGCCATGGTTGAAGCTAATGGTGATTTTATTGAATATATTTATTCTTTAGTATTTCAAGATATTTTTGTGTAATTTTGGTAAATATATATGCTAAAATGAGATGTCAGTATTATTTTCCTGTTTGTATAATTTAGGGGACAATTTTTCCATGACATCCTATAACGCTCTCAAAAATCTGGGAAAAAAATGGGCGAATTCTATAAACAGCAGCTGCCAGCGCTATTCATTAATAAATAGAGCACTCTGGCTTTGTTTACATTTGTAAAAACAATATGCTAGAATTTGTCTTTCTCTCTGCCAAAGTGCTGATGGCTTGGGGGTAGAAACTCTGATTGATACCAATCCTGGCTTGAAGCATTTGGTTGTCTAGTTGCACTGCTGAGCTGTGATACAGTGAAACAGACCTGTATGCGAATGACATTATATTCTGTTTACTTGTTATTTTATAGATACAATTTATTTAAATAAATGCTATGTTCTTAATTAAACAGTATTACATTTACCAGCCTGAATCTTCAAGAAATTTTGTAGAAAATATATTGCTGAATTAAAAAACAGACCATTTATTTAAATAAATTGTATCTAAAAACATAACATATAAACAGAAAATATATTAAATAATTGTTGGACTTAATCCATTTCATTATATGTATATATATTTTAGGAAAATCTGAAAAAGTGTCAAAAAATTTGGCATAGACTTTCCTAAAATCATTCTTCGTATATAAAAATCTTACCTCCATGTTTGCATATATAATAATATATAACAAAAAAACAAAAGTGATAAAAACATAAAGCAAAAAACTAAATGAAATTAGGTAGACTATATACACAAACACATATCTAAAAAAACAATTTAAACGTTTAACATTTCAGAATCTCCTCTTTGTCATGTGCATATGTTATCACATCACCGTAAACATCATTTTAGTCTGATGATGTCCTAAAGTAGGACAACATGCATAACATGAAAAACATTTTTCCATTTTGTCATTGATTTTCCTAACAATTTCCTGATATATAGTCCTCCCTAAAAGTATTGGAACAGCAAGATCAATTCCTTTGATTTTGTTGTTCATTGAAAACATTTTTGGGATTTAAGATCAAAAGATGAATATGAGACTAGCATTCAGTATTTCAGCTTTTATTTCCTTGTACTTACATTTAGATGTGTTAAACATCTTATGACTTTCTACCTTTTGTATCAGGTCATCCCATTTTTAGGTGAGCAAAAGTAAAAGAACAGATAGTCTTAAAGTAAATAACATTTAATAATTTGGTTGCATAACCCTTGCTTGCAATAATTACACCAAGCCTGCAACCCATTGACATCACCACACTGTTGCATTTTTCATTTGTAAGGCTTTTCCAGACTAATGCAAGCTCTTTTACTTGTTTGTTTGAGGGTGTCTTCCTTCAGTATCTTCAGGAGATGAAATGCATGCTCTTGTTGGTTAAGCTCCAGTGACTTGGACAATCTAAAACTATCCACTTTTTTCCCTGATGAAGTCCTTTGTTGTGTTGGCAGTTTGGGTCATTATCCTGCTGCATAATAAATTTCCTCCTGATTAGTTTGGATGCATTTCTCTGTAAATTGGCAGACAAAATGTTTCTGTAAACTTCTTAATTCATTCTGCTGCTACCATCATGAGTTACATCATCAGTAAATATGAACGAGCCTGTTCCAGAAGCAGCCATGAAAGCCCAAGCCAAGACACTGCCTCCACCATGCTTCATAGATGAGCTTGTGATAAGCAGATCTCTCCTTTCTTCACACTTGTGGTATGGCCTCTATATTTCTGCTCTTGGAGTATTCTTCAAACAGTGGATTGTGAAACCATCACACCTGCACTGTGGAGGTTGTTGGTGATGTCACTGACTACTGTTTTGGGATTTTTCTTCACAGCTCTCACAATGTTTCTGCCATCAACTACTGTTGTTTTCCATGTCCGTCCTGTTCTATGTCTGTCACTCAGCACATCAGTAGTTTCTTTCTTTTCAGGACATTCCAAATTGTTGTGCTGGCTATGTCCAATGTTTGTCCTATGGCTCTGATCGATTTTCATTTTTTCTCAGCTTCAAGAGACATTTCTCTTGTTTTCATATTGGTTTATCCTTTTTAATAAGAAATGCAGTCTTTACTGGTGAAACCCAAGGCTAAAACCAAGAGTAATCATTCAGAGCTATTTAATGCTTAAGCATTCAGTCTAAAAGGCAACACCTGGTAAAGAAGAAACACCTGTCAAGCAATTGTTCCAGTAGTTTTGCTCACTTGAAAAATGGGTGGGTTCAAACAAAAGGTAGTATGTCCTAAGTTGTCTAACACATCTAAATACAAATAGCAGGAAATAAAAGCTGAAATTCTGAACTCTTGTCTTGCCCAAATGTCTTCAGTAAACAACAAAAGCAAATTGTTCTTTGCATTTCAATACATTTCAAAGGGACTGTATATATGGGAAAGATATATATATATATATATATAAAAAATGTAAAAGGTGTGTCAGCTGATTGATGTTACCTTCAGCATCCCAAGTACAGAATTTTGTAAATGGACCCTCCAGGAATCACTCCATCCAGTTATCGGCAATTGACTGTTTATACTTCTCGATTATTCTTTTTTTATATGCACTTTTCATTGGTGCAAGTTTTTTTATTTTTTCATAGTGTATGTGTGGGTGTGTTTGTTTGTTTGCATGCACAGGCATTCCCATCTGTGTGTATGTGTATACATGTAGAATGTTGTGATTATTTGTCCTTTACGTCATTTTTTTCACTTTACACTCACTTCTCATTGTTTTTTTCACTTTTTCTCTCATATATATATATATATATATATATATATATATATATATATATAAAAAAAGTGCTCTGGTGGGTTACTTTGGAACTAGGAAGAGTGCACAGATAATGTAATCTTATTATAAAACGCAGATTGTGTGTGTGTGTCTGTAACGTTTATATATTGGATCGGATTTCCTACATTTTTCAACCGATTTCAACAAAACTTCACAGGACTACATAAAATTACCTTGTGGTGGTTCTAACAGCACCCAAAATGGGAAAATACAATTGTTTTTGCACAAAATCAATTTGAAAACACGATTAAGAGACATCGTGAAAATGGAAGGGGGACAACTCACATCGGGTTATCGGATTTCCTATATTTTTCAGCCGATAAAACAAAACTTCACTTTTCTTTTTTTTTTTTTTTTGGCAGGTAGTGTTTCTTATTCTCTTGCACACTTTTTTCTTTATTTTTAATATTCAGAATGCTTTTAAAATTCCATTTACAAGACAATTATTTACAATAAAATTCTATTCAATCGGGAGACTCATAACAATTGAAAACAATGTTTTTGTTTGAGTTTGGGTTTGACCAATTCGTAAAAAAAAAACAAAAAAAACTAATTAAGACATGCGTGTCCGTCAACCTTAAACGATAATCTTTGTCAATTTTATTTTCAGTCTTTATGATGGTGGATACTTGATCTATCTCTTACTGTTATATCCCCAGGCAACGCTGGGCTCTACTGCTAGTCTTATCTATTATTGATAGTATGTGACATATGGCCAGTTTTATATAGGGTGCCTACATGTAAACATGTGGATGAAAGATGAACAATAATAAGTACCTGCAACCAATGTCATGCATATGTCAGAACACTCTATGCCTACTCCATTAGTACAATAAGGGAGTTGCTACCATAAGGTTTGAATCCTGGAACTTCTTTTGTCTTGTATTATATTTTGAACTGCCTGAAAACTAGAAAATAATGCTTTGTCTCATCTGAATAGAACACAGCTGAGAAAATAGAATTGATACTGTACTTGAATCACAGCCAGAAGGTTGAGCAATTAAATTTTGATCCTAGGCAAAGTGTTTGAATACTACAATCTGATCCCAGGCAAAGTGCTCACAAACTACAATCTGATCCTAGGCAAAGTACTCTAACAGTACATTCTGATCCTAGGCAGAGAGCTGAGGAGTTTCACCTTGATCTATGGCAGAGTACACAGGTATTCTGATTTTAGGAAGAAATGCCAATCTATATGTAAATAGACAGATAATTTTTCCCATATCTAAATAAAATTTTTTTGTCAGCAGTTTCAGAAACTTGTATTTTGTTGAAATTATATGGCTATTTCTTAATTTTGTATATCAATACATTTATTTTGTAAAGGAAAAATGTTTGCCTTCAAATGAAATTTCTTTTTCTTCCTTTCTCAAGTAATCATTTTTTTTTCTTCAAACATCTTGCTGAACTAATTATAGGAAATTGTCTGCATGTGCTGAGAACTTGTGTAATGATGTTATTGAATTTGTTAGGACTGATGCAAGTCTAAAGTTTTCAACCTGAAAAGCTACCTAATTCTTTCATTCTTCCACTTGGCACTTTTTATCTAGACAAACAGATGCTTGACCTTAAATGTAATATTCTTCTGTGTTAGGAACACTGTTGGTTTTGACATTTCTCAGTTTATAGTATTATTTACTTTCTGATGCTTTATTTATTTCTGTTTTATCTATTTTTAGGGATGACACAAAAATAAATTTTAGCATGAAATGCTTTGTATTTATCTCATTCTATTCTGAAACACTTGAAGATTGAATAACATGTAATTGAATCCTTATTTACATTCAGACTATTGTTTTTCTCTTTGTTGTCATCACAATGTTTTTTTACTACCTTCGACCTTCACCAGGTGTTTGTTGATCCAGATAACTTTCAGAGAATTTCAAACTGAAATCTTTATTTAATCTATAAGGTTATATTTTTTTTAAATTATTTTTCCACTAATGTTCACCCAAATATAAGGCTCCAGAGCCACTTAAGGTAGAGGGTTACTGAATAAGGTAGGTGATATGAATGTAAGAGGAAAAAGTAGGAAGGGAATATTATGAGGACATAGAGGATAGATAATGATTGTCCCTTGACTGAAAGAGGTTAAGAATGTAGTGTTTAGAAAAATATACCCATGTGGGAATTGTTCAACTGGCCATGTATAAGGATTTTTGGTTGGCAACCAGTCTACCACAGAAAGAAATGGTAACCTACTGCATGAAAAAATCTTCCTCGTTAGGCATCTATCGAAAGATACATGATCGCTCAAGCATGTATCATGTATGGCACATAACTGACTGATTCTCTTTGTTACTGCTAATCATGCTAATCATGTGACCATCTTCATACACAACCTGAATCTTGTTCCCAAAATGAAAACATGTAGTACAATTATATCATAGTATATCTGATTAACAATATAGACTGCTCCACTATTACTATAGTCTGGTATATATTATCAAAATTTAAATTACAGTCAGTTTCAATCAGCACCTGAAGATTGCATTGGGCATAAAACTCTAGTTGTGCTACTGTTAAGAAAAAATGTATATTAGTAATAAATAATTTATAGCTCTGTTATTCTTCATTGAGGACTATTTTATTAACATCAGCACTGAATATGATATATATATATATATATATAAAATATGTGTGTGTGCAATTTTGCAGTAATCAGTTTCTTTCTTAGGAAAATCCTGTATGCATTAAAAATTATTTCTTCCTGTCTATTGCTAAACGAATGCTCTTCATGAAGTTAAGTGCTTCTTTCTCTTTCATTAATTATAACTATTTAAGATTGAACCAAAGGGTTCTTTGATTGTATTCCGATGTTCTTCAATACATTTATACCTAGAAGCACAATCAGTTGAATTTTAAGATACAATATCTTTACAGACATCACAATTATAAATTTCTGATTATTTACAAGGCAGACATTTTGTTGATCAACCTGCCAAATGTCACATGTTTGAAATATATCAGGATATATTGGTAGATTCAAATAATGGTCCAAGATGGAAATGTCAAAGTATTAGGCCAAAGTTGACATTATATTTCTTGATATTTACATTTTTGCTGAATAAGCTTGAACACTTTTACAGCTATCTCTGCTTTCACTTGGACTAACATGTTTAATGTCGTTTATGGAACATTTGGTAAGTAGAAACAAAAAAAAATCTATGCGCCAACACTAAGTTCAGTCACAAATCTATTGTAAATGATCCAGCAGGCAACATAGTAATGAAAATGGGGTCAAAAATCCAACTTCCCCCTTGCAACAGCAGAAACACACTTTCATTCACCAAGCTCCAAATTCTTCTGTCGGTAAGCAAAAAAGCAACAGCCTTTATTCACTGAGCGATTTTTCTGACTGGCCATGCCAGACAGGGAGGAAAGAACATAAGCATAGTTTCTCTGATACTTAAAGTAGCAGCTTTTTTTTTTTTTTTTTTTTTTTTGCTAACAATTTTCTTTAATTTTCATCAGTAGACCATGCATAAAATACAAACTTTTTTTTCGAGGTAGGTGATTTTCTCTTTCGTTACATTCCCCCCTGTTACTTAGGCGATACCCAGGGACGGGCCTCTTTACTCTTGAGCTTCTCCAGAGTAGAACGATTACTGCAGGGAATTGAATGGTATGTTCAGAAGATTTGTCTACTGAGGAATCCTCTGGCCTAACAACCTCATACACAGTCTTCACCATCTGCAGACGTACTGGCCCTACCTCCAATGGTGATTATCCTTTCATTTCCTGAGCACTCACTGCCAGTGCATAGTGCATGAGCTGCTCATTTCAGAGGTATGCCCCACCTGGTACCGAGTTGTACACCGGATGTGTGGGGCTTTTACCCACACATGATTGCCCAGGTTGTATGCCGTTGATTCTTTTACTCATTCAGTTGAATGCATTGCATCAGTACCTCTTAGCTGCACTTTGTACCAGTAAATCATGTTGGCTGGTGCAGTTGAGGGTGACACATCAACTTTAGGGGTAACATTGTGCCAATATACTGCTTCCATTATAGAACACTGCTTCCTGGCAGCAATTCTCTTGATGCTGCGATGTCATCGCTTGATTATGCCATTTCTTGATGGGATATATGCACAGTGAAATCAGTGGTGGACTCCTCAGGAATCCAAAAAGTCTTCCATTGAGCTCAAGGGACACTCCTTTGGTAAGGGAGCTTGCATCAACCCAGACTTCAAATTCACATCTGTCAATTCACCATTTACCGCATATGAGGTTGTCTTGATGTACTTTGGTAATGGTTTCCATTATTATCATGTCTCTAAGAGGAACATCAGTTGTTTTGTTATCCTAGCTGGAGGTGACAGCAGTCACCCTGTGTTTGATAAAGACACTCACAATGTGGGTTCAACCACCAACAGGAAAATGTCCTACCAGTTTCCTACATAATGAGAACATGCTGTGTTGTGTAATGTGTCCAGAAATCTCTGGGAGCTTCCTTCTACATTTCCAGTAAAGCATGTTATGCTCCACCCAGGCCTGCAAGCTGAGCACACAAGCACCATCCTCCAGTCATTCTGGGTTTTTACACTTGAGCCCAATATCAGCAAGATGCTGTCTCACCTGTGCAACAGGTACCATGGTTTTGTTAGCGTAGATGTTGTCAATGTAAGCTCACATTGCCTGGTGAATTGTCTCATCCTTAACACAGCATCCACATTGGCTTTCATTGAGCCTGAATCCATTCACGTTAGGCAGTATCTCTACCTCTTAAAGATCACTATCTGAAACAGTTACAGTGACCGGTGAACGCATACCTGTAAGCAGGCCTTTTGAAGATCAATTACAGAGACATTAGATCCTTTCTTTTGTCATTCTTTCAATTTTTGTGCACAAACATCAGAATGAGCTGTGTATGCATCTACATATTCGTTCAGCTCCCGATAATCTAGTATGGGGCACGCCTTTCCTTTGTTCCTCTGTACCATGGCCATTAAAAGGATGAGGCCTCTTGGAGGACCAAGCTCTTCCTTGTGATACGGAATCAGCCATCCATTATCCAGCCACACCTGCAGTTCATGCTGGTATTCTTCCCTCATGTGTTCAGGCACTGATTACTCTGACACCCAGTTTTGGAGTTTTCCGGTGAATTATTTTCTGACCATTTTCACAGTGCTGTCTATGCCTTCATGCTTTGGCCGAACTCTGCACTAAAGTCAGGCCCATCAATCCTCAAGGCAGTACAGATGGGTGACTAGAAAACTGAATTTCACCCAACCCTGTGATACATGCTTCACCCAGCTCCTTAATAATATCCATCCCAAGGAGCAGGTTAAACCCCAATAATGTGCTATCCATAACCAAGACACTGACAGTGACGGAGTTACCATTGTTGACACTGTCTTACTGTTATAGTGGAACACACCTATTCTATAGTTAATAGACTCTCCCACCTATAATAAGTAGGAGTAGTAAAAGTAACAAGTCAGTCGGCAGTGAGTTGGTCAGTCATTCGATGTCGGACAGCCATTAGCCGGATATTAAAGTATCAGCCACCACAACTAGATTACTGCGTCATTACCTATTATATCAAGTTCCTAACGTTTTGTGTGTCGAATCTATTTTAGGACCAACTTAGTACAAATACAAGCCTCCACTGTGAAACCACTACATAACACTTATGCTTCTGACACCTCGGCTCCTGAGGGCATTTTCATCAGCCATTAGTATGTCCATCATTTATCCACTCCACTGCTGACAGATTTGACCAAGAGCAGCCCGAATCTACAAAAACAGTACATGTTATTTCATTGATGTGCACCTTAATAACAAAGAGTGCCTTTTCATGCTCTGCACAGGGAAGAGACAAAGGCTGATGTCACATCCCCTATTCCATTTCTTAGAGGCAATGTGGCCTAATTTCTGACATTTAATGTTATTCATCATGACGGTTGTCTTCGAGTATAGAATCCAGAGGTTAGCAGTGAATATTTTGAAGACAGTAGGAAAGCGTTGTTCAGGTTAGCAGTGGATATTTTGGTAAAAGTAGCAGAGCATAGTTCGTCCTTCTGGTTCTCTTCGCCTGACAAGCTGGACTGGACATTCGGGTAGAGTGAACAAAATGGCTGCCTTTATACACGACGGATTGAATGTTCTACGTCTTCTGATTGGTTAACCTTCTATTGGTGGACTATAAAGGGAATTAAGTCATTTGAGCCAACTCACTAGTTACATCATATATACACAAAAAACTGTAACATTTAATACATCATAGCTTGGGACGTGCCTTTCATGCTGACCCGCTGTGCATCTCTTCACATTGATAGCAGCAGTCTTTGGTAAAATGATTTGGCCCAGTGCACCGATAGCAGGTGATATCGCCATGGCAATGGATGGCTGGGGTTGGATCATATTTGATTTCACTTGGTTGAATGGCTGAGGCAACTGGCTACTCGGCCTACTTTTAGTTGATCATGATAGCGCGGACTCTGGTTCATAACTGGTTGAGCATCATGTCTTCCATTCTGGATAATGCTTGGAGTATCTGCTTAACATGGCTAGGCAATCCAGACACAAAGGCACAGGTCATCCATTTTTCAGGTACTGGCATGATTGGTACAACAAACTTCTTTAGTTCCACCAAAAATATATCTACTGTCTCGCCAGGGTGCAGGTGCCACATCTAGAATTGGTCATAAGCCACAAAGTGGTTGATTCCAAATACAGTTAGTAAAGCACGTTTTATTTGCTCAATGTCCATTTTTTGTCCTTTATTCAGCTGCCTATACATGGCAAGAGCCCCGTCTTTCAAATGCAGTGGAAGAATTCATTTGATCTTCATGATCTGGCATAATTTGCAGACTAGTTCCATAATCTTGATCCACTCAACCACAAGCTGTTCAGTCTGATCACCAGTGAATTTGGGGATCAGTTTTATGTTGAATGGTCTTTCTGCCATCTTGCTATTGACAAAGTAAGTGCCAACACTAAGTTCAATCGCAAATCTGTTGTAAATGGTCCAGCAGTCAATGTAGTAAGGAAAATGAGTTCAGAAATCCAATTTTCCACTTGCAACAGCAGAAATGCACTTTCACTCACCAAGCTCAAAATCATTCTGTTGGTAAGCAAAAAAGCAACAACTTTTATTCATCGAGCCATTTTTCTGACTGGCCATGCCAGACAGGGAGGAAAGAACGTTAGCATAGTTTCTCTGATACTTAAAGTAGAAATTTTTTTTTTTTTTTTTTTTGCTAACAATATTCTTTATTTTTTTCAATGGCAGACTATGCAAAAAACACAAAATCTTTTTCGAGGTAGATTATTTTCTCTTTCATTACAACCATAAAAAACAATTACACTATTAATGCAAGTTTATTCTTTTGGATAAGCATTAAAATGAAATGATTTTTTTTTCTTTTTCTAGACTGACACATAGACATACTGACATCTCAACTGTTATGATATTCTTCTTCTATATGCTATTTCTCTTCAGTATACAGGTGATTATGGCTCCCTACAATGGTTTATGGTTTCCTATCCTTTGTAATTGAGTGGTGTTTGTCTTTTTACTTATTTATTTTTTTCTTATTTTTTTCTTTGGCAGTTTGTATCTATCAAATTTAATATAAGTGCTGAGTTGTTATAAATTTAAAAAAAATTGTTAGAATTTAAAAATTAAGAATAATTTAAATTAAAGATATTCAAGTATGGAAAATACAGAAAGATAAAAATCATGATAAAAACAACCATAATGATTTTTATTTCCTAAAAGAAATAAGTTAACCATATTTAAAATCCAAATGTTCTGCTGTTTGTATTGTGTTCATAATTACAAATGTTATGAGTAATATATGCATAGAAAGAATGTATATAATGAGTAATTTAGTAAATATCTGTTTATGTATAGCAAAAAATCAATTTCCAACATGTCTGTGGGCATGTGAAAAAAGTAAATTACAGTAACAGTAAGCAAACTGTAACATTTTTCTGTCTTAAGCATGATGAATTTAAAACATGGCAGGAGGATATTCCTGCAAAAGGCTGGATAATTGCATTGAACTGAATATTCAGTTTCCAATAATAACAATTTAGAAACACTGAAAATGAAATACTACACATGTAAATCAGTTAAAAAATAAGTTAGTGTCAACTTAAAAGGTGACCAACCAATGGCTAAATAATGGAGCTGAATTCTGATTATTTATAACTTATGAAAAGGGGCTTAACTGCCTTAAAAAGGGTTACATAAACTGATTCTTGATCAAACAAGAATGTATGGCTCTTTTCTCTTTGGTTAGAAAATATCTATTTCTATCTGATTGGTTAGAAAAAAATGACTAATAAAATTCATTTTCTTTTCAGCTATGATCCTACTTTTATATAGAATTTATGTACAAACTAAAGATAGCATAATGTTATGTTCACACATGATCATCCCTGCCCAATTTTATTGACTCTAATTATGGCTTTTCAAAGTTTCTCTTGCCTTATGTTATGTCAAAGGTTAATTTTTTAAAATTTTATTTTATGTTGATCTTTTGTTTTCAAAATTTTCCAAACCAAAAATAAATATGGTGTAAGTACATATATATTACCTTTATATTGTAAGTACATATATATTACCTTTATATTGTAAGTACATATATATTACCTTTATATTGTAAGTACATATATATTACCTTTATATTGGGTCAGCACAAAATTCCATAACATTTTTAAGTGAAATTCAGAAACATTTAGTCATTTGTACATTTATTCAAACACATATGTACTTTGTTTCACCTTTGAGGCAGCTTCATGATTCTATCCTCATAGAACTTGGCATCTTTTTTTATTGATGAACTGGATTTTACAGGTTCCAGAGAATTGAAGATAATTTTGTAAGGAACAAAATAAGTAATAATCTGAAGATTGGTGTGTATGATGCATGTTGTAGGATATCCCAGCGAAGCTGTACTAATTTTAGAGAGGTCTGTAAAAAGTCAAAAGTTTTGACATTGTCTTGATCAATTACGGATGCTTTACATTGAATCCTTCCTTTAATTGGAAATAGTACATGTCTGAATTCAATGTCTGATTTTATGGAAGGATATTATAATACACAATGCCCTTTCAATTCTACCAGATATACAGCATCATCTTCCTCAGATGCAGACCAGTTTTTGGAGTGGTTAACATTGGCTCATTTTGTTTTCTCCAGGAACTTTTTTCATACTGCTTTGTTGTAAACAATCCATTTTTCATTGTCTGTAATTGTTCTTTAGAAAATGGATCATTTTTTCTGCATTTGAACAGAAAATGGCAGATGGAAATATGGTTCATTAAATCTTTTTTTTTCATAAGTCAGCCAGACATCAGAGCAATTCATATAGAGTTTTTTTCAAATGCTTTATAATGGTCATATGAGATATGTAGAGTATCTTTGTAATGTTCTATGTTGTGTAACCAGGATTATTTTTAATCAGTGTTTTGATTTGGTCATCATCAATGACTTCATGAACATTCTTGGTTTCCCAGATTAAAATTTCCACTTCTTAACCTATCAAATGACTTGTGTACAATACTCTCAGCTATAGCAGTATTTCTTTAAATGACACATCTTTTTTGCTGCTTGTACATTTTTTTCCTTCTGGAAATCAAATAATGAAAATGCATCTCATATTCCACTATTTTCACTTTTAATGTAAAATCATTTAAAATTCACAATCCACACACAAATCATATGGAAATGCATTGAAATGTCACTTTTCAGAATATGTATATATGTTACAAATTTCAGTCATGTGTAAAATAATGTCTTCAAGCATGATTTATTAAAAGTGCTGCAAACTTTTGTTTCAACCTAACAGATGGTTGCTTTGTGTATTAAGAGATATTTTATAAGCTGTAAATTTTTATATGTTTATAGGAATATAACAGGGTAAAAGAAAAACTAAGCATATTATTTTCATTCTGCATACATTATCTTAAATATGTTCCAAAAAGGGAGATAACTCGCTTCACAAAATTGATTTGGTAAGGATGTTAAAGAATAAAAGTATAAATTATAAGTTGATATTCTTAAAAACCAATAATAAAAGTTAACATTAAAAATGCAAACCAAAAACAGAAACAAAGACACAATAAAAACAATATGGGTAAGTAATGTTTATACATAATTTTTGACTCATTTATTAAGTAAATGAGTATTTTTATCTTTCTCGAAGTTTTATGTAGTGCATTATAATATTCCTAGCTCTACTAATAGTTTTCATGTGATGATGGCCAGGTCCTACTCTACCTTCATCGTTAAAGTAGCATAAATGGTAACTGATGGTTGTCCACTTCTGAGATTTATTTCTAAGAACATGTCACTTTTGAGAGAGATTGCTTCATTTGTTTCCATTTCTTGAATTCTGCAAGCATCTTCAGTTTAAAATAATACCTGCAAATTGCCAGAATCTTGATACTTGTATCTGCCATTATGACATCTAAAACAAAAAGTACAGATGAATAGGACTGATAATATATATACAGTGGCGAGGAAACAAATATTCATAAACATACAAATTTTTAATTTATTGTATTTCCAACTAATGAATAAACATACTTTTCCTATAATTAACTGTACACAGATGCATAATAACTAAATATGCATAGAAAACAGAAAAAAATATTTGATTCAATAGAAACAAATCCCATTCATCCATTTTAATGAGTGAAAAAAGTATTTGTTTATGAATGTTTGTTTCCTCCCCACTGTATATATATATATATATATATATATATATATATATATATATATATATATATATATATATATATATATATATATATATATATATATATATATATCATTGACTGCTCATTTCTGAGTATGCTAAAGTACCTAACTAATCCCTGTTGCAGAAGGCTGCTCAGGCATATTTGTGTTTCACAGAACCCATCTTATGGTTTATATTGTAACTATGCTGAGCAAAGCTTAGTTACAGTTTCTGGGACTTTCTGGCTTAATCTGGCATGATCATTAGCTAAATAAGATCCATACACTCCAACTCTCAGGTATGTTAATTTATAATTTCATGTGATCACTTTTCAACAGTGCAGCATGTTGGGATCCCCTCCTCAGTCCAATATTATCAAGAAATCATCTCGTTGACAGATCAACCATGGTGAAATTTAAATCTGGGTTGCATAGGTGAAACACTGTTGTAACCACTGGCCATATTATATATATATATATATATATATATATATATATATATATATATATATATATATGGCCAGTGGTTGGTTATGTATATGTTATAATGAGCTTTTGGTTGCAAAAAAAATAGGAACAAAGAAAGATTAAAATTTCAACAGCATGTATTCATCAGATTTCAGAATATATACATAGTTGTTTAAAATGTAGCAAAATTGTTCATGTGTTGTTCGTCACCTGCTGTTGGTAACAAAAATGATTAGGTTTAAGGCTATCATCAGCAGGGCCATGAGTTGACCAGTTTCTTGGGTTGGTTGATCAAGTTCATGGTCAGAGGATAGGTCTGGAGTGGATTAGTGGAGCCAAGTGTATTGTGGGTTTGACATACACTCTTCTTCATGGTTGAAATCAACCCCTGTAAGGTGTTTGATGAGCTGGCAATTGTGTGATGATAAGATATTGAAGCAGAACTGTCTGGTAATGTGGGTTGGCGAGTTGATCAATTGAGGTCACAGTGGTTGTTTGATTTGTGGCGATGTGTATTGGTGGGTTGGTTGCCAAGGTTACAGCGGTGGCAATGAGGCCTGGAGTGGTTAGTGAATCTACAAATCTGTCTTCGCTGATACAAGGATATGAGCATGACAAGAGAGAAGTCACAAATCTTACTTTGCCAAAAAAGAGAATGTGAGTGTGAAGAGTTCTGAGAAGTTACAAACCTGACTTTGCCAATATAGTGGATGTGTTGACATGTTGGCCCCCCTGGGTTATCTTTTTTTTTTTTTTTGCTATTTTGCATGATTGGCTATTTCCTTTTATTGCAGGGCATTTGCTTTGGGGACCAGATGTGATGCTTGAAGCCCCTGCATTGTTTAGATTTCTTAGCATTCACATCTGGCCAACATGTAGAGTGAATCAGAAAGAGATCTAATTGCAACAGAATATATCATATATAATCTCCCCTTCTACCTATGGGTAAATAGCAGGACAGACTGACCTCTATAGCTTTGGTTGGCAACCAGTCTAGGAGAAAGGCAATTCGGATTTCAAAACCTAAGGAGAGCCATTTGAAGACTTTGTGGTCCACTATGTGTACCAATTCTCTGTATTTGGTTAGTTCTGTTCAAGCCTCAATCACTATAATTATATGTACAGATGATCTGGCTGTATGATTCTAAGAACTGAGCTGTTGTATCTTCATATTCAAAATGATGGGAGAGCCCAGTATATATAAACAGAGTGGAATCATAAATACTTTCTAAATATGTACATGAAATAAGGTTTCAGGTAAAAGTGTCTAAAAAATAAAATTAGTTTTGTTATAATCTTGTAGCTTAGAAAAGAAATATCTATTAAATCATTATTAGGATACTTTCAATTACCTATTGATTGCATTCTTTGTCTGTCATAATATATGCCAGAGACATGTTGCATGATAGCAAATCTAATATCTACTCTGTGACTTTTTAAAAAAATATACATTATAGTTAAGGTGATTATATTACCACTTGGGTATTGGCTACTCTTAGTTTATGGTAATTATCTTTAATGAAAATTAGCAGTTCCTGCATGGCTAAAATTCTTGCTGCATAGATATTTTAAGAGATTTAATTGATGTTCTCAACTTAATCACTTTCTTTGATAAAAAATCAGCTTTTCAGTTCAAACAAATTCAATTAGTTAGGAACAAATGAGAACTGAAATAGGGAAAAATTAGTGACAGATTGAGATTTGGCTGGGATAAAACCAGAAAATGCAGATATAAAAAAAAATATTGACAAAACAGCTGGCATCAAATGTATGTGTTTGCCCTCAAGACTTTCCTTAAATTCTTTTCCTCTTTTCATGTTATCTTTTGAGTCTCAAAATGCTTTTTTTCCCTTTCTCTGTTACTTAATGTAATTTTTCTTGGAATTGGAAAATGCGTTTCTGCGAGGAAACTACTATTTCCAAATTTGTTTTTAATTGTGCCAAGGTTGCAAAAATAAATTATAATTTGGCTTTTATTATATTTTTCTGTGTTTCCGCCTCTGCTTCTTCGTTAATTCTATTGCGAAGGTTTTTGTTGCATTTTTAATTTTATACACTTGGTTTTTGATCAAGATTTTCTATTTATAATGACATGAATAAAGTAAATTTAAAGCAGGGTCTAATCCAGGATTCCATCAGTGGGAGGGGTCAAAATGCAAGACTTTATGGAGGTTACAACTAGTGATCAATGTCATGGGAATCAATTTTTGCTTTTGAAGTTTCACTTATGATTATTTGGGATTATTTAAGTTTATTATTTATAAAATTTCTTTATTCAGATGCTTTCAAATGTTTTTTACTTATTCTTTGTGGGTGGTGAACTTAACTTCTTTCCATACAACCACAGTCTATTTCTGCTTAAGTGAGGTAATCTTTTTATCAACATAATCCTTTTCTGTGTCAGTGCACTTAATTCTATGATAAATATAAGTCAGTTATATAGGTCTAACAATATACAGTGAAAATCTAAGATAAAAAATTATCTAATAACTACACATCAGACTTATTGGTTTATATATATATATATATATATATATATATGTATGTATGTATGTTTGTGTGAGTGTGTGTATGCATTTCCTGTTTTGCTTGTATGCATAGAAGTGTTTTTAACAGGACTTAAACATTGTGAAAATTGTCAAAATGTTTGTTGATTCCAAGCACTTTGAGTTAAACTATTCCCTATTTTCAAGGATTGTTTTTTTGTTATAATACTATAATAAACAGTGTGTATGTGCTATTGTAGACACGGTAAATGTTGCTGATAAATTTGACATTCATTAAATCCAGAAAGTAGAAAACTTGTATGTATACAAGAAAAAACAAAATTACCTTGTCACTTTTGTTCAAAGAAACACACCCATATATATAATATATATATATATATATATATATATATATATATAGGAAGCTAGACTTCATAAAAAAGGTTTTGTTAAGCTGCTTCAATCAACAACTTATATCTGCATAATTTTTTTAATGTTTTTCAATTTATGAAAGAGAGTTCTACACATATATACATACATACATATATATATATATATATATATATATATATATATATATATATATATATATATATATAGAGAGAGAGGACACTCTTTAACATATGAGGATCCAACAGAATTTTTATATATATTCATGTTCATATATCTGCACATATGTAGATATGTTGATATATATATATATATATATATATATATATATATATATATATATAGGAGGAGAGAGAGAGAGACAAATAGTATGACAAATTGGAAAAAAGTTTTTGTGACACGTTTCCTCTGTTAGGATTTCATCAGACTGTGCCTTGTTGATGTTACACATGTGCCCGAAATGAGAGACACTGGTAGTTTCAAAATTTTTGAAACAATATTTTTTCAATCTAGCCAAATTCATCTGTATTCTTTTTCTTTTTTTCTTCATCACCTTTGTGACAACAGAAAATCTATCAAGAATGGCTATATATTGTAAAAACCTGAATGCAAATTTATTGTGGTTGAATTAGTGATCAAGGCACTTCCCAGACATTTTTGTCTCAGTGGATTATTTTCTCGTTTAATCAGAATAGCATTCCCAATGTCAAAATTGTAATCAATTTCATTATGGTGAAAAACCAATGCACTTTGTGTGGCATTCTTAAAATGTCCCTTTTGTGTTCATATAGTCTTTTGTTTAAACTTCTTGAGGTTTCTCCAATTTATCCATTCTGGCAATTCCTGCACTTAATAGACTAAATTATGCTTCAAGTTTTGGTTTGTTGTTTTTTATTGATTAAGTCTTTGTTTTCGATGTATTTGTTACAAATTTTATGTTGTTTAGATAAATTATTTTTGTTTTTAGTTGTGATAGAGTTAGTGGGCAGAATAATATATTTTTTTGATTTGGTTTGTCAGGAAGGTCAGCTCTTCTAGAAATTTGGAATATTTTACATGCCTTTTGTTTTGCATTGAATATGAAATAGGGCATTGAAGGTTCTTGAATATATTTATCCTGTTCTTGTTAATATTTTGAAGTGCTCTTAAATAGAATTCAATGACCATTCTGGATTTTATTTTGGTATTATGATGGGAGTAGAAGTTTATGAAGTCATTTTTGTTGATTGATTTTCGGTGGATACTAAGTTTTAGGCTGTTGTCAAATCAGTGTAAAATGATGTCTAAGAAAGGTAAAGTATTGTTTTTTTTTCTATTTCATATGTGTGTTCTATTGTGTGTTCAGATCTGGAATGTTAGTATCACAGGGATATATTAATAGTTTTACCTAAACAATCACATTACTTAGGATATCATCAATATATTGGAAGTAATATATATATATATATATATATATATATTCCTTATATACATATAAAGGTGATGAAGACTGGTTTGTTTCCTCTCCGTCACTGAAATCTGTTGATCCAGTGGGTATGACACTTGTGTCATATCATAACGGTCTTGGTTTGATTTTCAGTAGTGGATGCGCACTGTGGACAAATGGCTGTCTAGTGCTTTCTGCATTCTGTTGAGCATTCTTCTAGACTCAATGAATTAATTATGATATATACCAACTCAGTAGATAAGAAAAATAACCATAAAAACACAAGTAATAACACTGATTATAAAACAAAGAAATGTATTAGTGGCAGAAATGCTGATTAAATTTCATGGTGGATGGCAATTGCTGATTTTATTCCCAAGTACAAACCATACTGAGTACTCATGAATATACAAATTATGCACAAATACAAATTATGATCAATGGGAAAATTAAAAAATTAACCATAACAAAGTTAATGATAAGGATTTGATAAGTTGCTTTGATAAAAGTAATGAATAATATTGGAAAAATTTTGCATAATCTTCTTCAATCAAAATAGTAAACACTTGTTTGCCCTTTGCAGTCTTTTTTTTCACTTCCTTCTTTTCCTCTAAAAAGAAAAATGAAATATATTGGTAGCCTCAAATGACTTCTAACAGACATCTCTTTTCTGATAATGATATCATTAATAGAAAATTGATTCCTTATCTTATGTTAATTTATAATTATAGCTGTAGTCATCATAATAAACAAACAAAGACTGATTGAAGTGTTTAACTATTTTTATTGCAAACATATTGAGAAATCATAATAAATTTCTATCTATCTATCTATCTATCTATCTATCTATCTATCTATCTATCTATCTATCTATCTATCTATTAGCACAAACATAGGATGTCTGTTTGAAAAGTATCAAGTGATTTAATAAAATCTTGTGCAATGGTGCTTTAGTCCATTTCAAAGCACCAGTGTTGGATCCTTGCATACTTATTCCGTCATTCAATTCACATTTCAGAACAGTTTGCAAAGTCCTCTTCTAGGATTGCAATCAGCTGCTCTTTATATTCTTCTTAATCTAATCTTAATAAGAATATATGATGGAAGCTCTAAAAGTAATGTCTCCTATTTTTTTCTACAGAAGCTGGAATAAATACAGGGAGTACAATATTATGATCGGATAGAAGAAATGCTCAGCTACAAAACACTATTTTTTCACCATTGGCCATGCATTTTCAAGGCACTCTTTAATTTAGGGGTTCACAGCTATGTAAAACCACTTGGAATGTAATCTATGTTTTATATATTGTTGTCACCACTGCTGAAATGAATTACTCACTGCCTAACCGTATTCACATCTGGTCTCTATAAATATTCCGCAAGTATTAATGAATGCCATCAAGTCTAATTTTTACTGCATAGAGGAATTCCATAATACACTTATGTGTGCTATGACTTTTCATGCTAGATGCTATTTTTCTAGACTGCTATCTATAACAAAGCAAAAAAATATGGTTTATTCGTGGGAATATTCACCTTCTACTGTCATAGCATAAACAAACTCATCTGATGCCTATAGCCAAGATAATAAAATAAGAGGTATTGCTTTTGGAACAGCTATTGTCAGTCTTCTGTTATTTTTTTTTATAAAAAAAGGGTGTGAAAAAGTTCTTGACTTAATCAAGAAGGGATTCAAAAAAGATTCTGATTTGACCATTTTTTTGGCAGTGCTTTCTATGCTAAGAAGTATTCAGGAACCTCTCTTATAATAAACCTCTTGAGCATGTGGTGGTCTTTTTACTCATCAAGGTCAACAGAATCTTTAATTCTGTCACAATTTCTGTGTGAACTGATAACAGCCCATCATGTGATAGTCTTTGACACCTTTGTGAACTATAAATAAAAGAAAACATCCATAAGACAAAACAGAATTTTGTGGTTTCTGTTTTTTTTTTCAAGAATATTAGTGAAATATGAAATGATTAGAAGAGACCATAAAGATAAAATTTATTTTGTTAATATTATTTCTTGGTATTGTATAAATAAGGAGCTTTTATTATATATAGTTGAAGGTATCTATCTCTCTTGTATGTTCATCTATTTATCCACAAACATACACACACATTTATATATCCAAAGGTGTGCTGAAAAGTTCATGGCCTGACCTACTTCTAAAAATCCAATCAAATGATAAAAAAATCACATATCAGATTTTTTCTCATTTTGGAAGAGCTTCTTGAAAAATCTTCAGCATTCTCTCATTATATTATATATATATATATATATATATATATATATTTTTATGCTTAAATGCAAATTTTTAGGCCTGAATATTGCATTTAAGCATGAAAGACTGTTGATCTCAATGTTCACTTTTATATTTACATCCACTTTATCCCTGATATTCAGCACTTTAACCTATAAATATAGCATACTTTAAAACTACATTTTTATCATAATTTATATATATATATATATATATTGATTTAAAATTTTAATTGCATAATTATTGATTTATATGATGAATATTCACAATTGAATTAAGTACATTGTGGTTATATCAAACAATAAATATTTTTGTGTAAAATAAGTGTGCTTCTCATCATTAGGTCAATGACTTACGACTTCTTCATTGCTCATATGTTATGCCTACAGCATTCTTTGCACTTGTCTATAGAACTACATCTCTTTCACTTTAAATCTCTTCATCTGTGAGAAAATTGTTGAGCATTCAGTGAATCAATATTACATAGCAGTCAGTACTCTTTTCTTTGTTTCTAATAATATTTTCTATGTCTTAATACTTCGCTTAGTTTCTTGTAGATGTCTTTCATTATTCCCATGCACCTTCAGATTTCTGCCTCACATTTTCCATTGTTTGTTACTACACTACTCAAATAGTTAAAAAGGTCATCCTAAACGGGTTCTCCTCCTTTTCCTTTCATACGAATGCTGGGTGTTCCCCAAGGCTCTATCCTGGGTCCTACACTGTTCCTGATCTTCATCAATGATCTTCCTGATGTCATCAGTTTCCAAGCAAGCATCTACGCAGATGACACTACCATTTACTCCTGTAAATCTGGCATTGCTGACAAAGCTAACCTAGCCATTGATCTCAAAAAGGACCCCCAATCTGTGGTTGACTGGGGCAGGAAATGGTTTGTAAACTTTAATGCCTCCAAACCGAAACTGCTCTCAATTAACCACCATAAAGAAACCTCCCAGCCTCCTATCAGCATGGCTGATGCTCAACTTTATAAGCGTGTCTCTCTGCACCTTCTCACATTTTCCACTGACCTGAGGTAGAAAAACTACATTGAATCAATAACTACATCTACTGCAAGAAAAGTTGGTACTCTGTGTCATGCCAGAAGATTTTTCTCATTTGAGTCCATCCTTCAAATCTACCATTCATCTTTGCATTGAATACTGTTGCCATATATGGTCTGGTGCTCCTGCTGTTCATCTCGAGGTTCTTGACAAAATCTAAAGACAGATATGCAGTGTGATAGGTCTTGATCTGGCATCTTGACTCCAGTCACTTTCTTACAGACATGATGTGGCTTCCCTCTGTCTTTTCTACAAATATTTTCATGGCAACTGCTATGATGAGCAATTTTCACTGGTGCCCCAACTGCATGAATTTAAGCACGCTACTAGGTTGCCATCTTGCTCCCACCCTTTTACTGTTGAAACAGTTAAATGTAACTGCCGCTTTTACTCCAACAGCTTCTTCTCTTGCACTTCTTGACAGTGGAACTCCCTTCCTCTTACTTTCTTCCTTGATAACTATAATCTTTGTTATAGACAAGTGTATGGTTGCAAGAAGGAAATACGACAACAGCAGAAATAGATTTACGTGATTTATTTCAATAGGAATGTGTGGGTTTGGGACAGCTACCTTGTGGTATAGTTCATAAGCCTGTTCCCGGTCTGGGTTGATCTCTCATAGTAGTTCACACTGGTTGGCATGGCGCTCCTCCTGCTGACTGCTGCTGACTGACCGTGACAGGTCTCTTCCCTGGCCTCCTGTTGACTGCTCTTGTACTTGACCGTGAGCCCTTTTATGGCGTTTTTTATGGCTTAACAGGCTCGAAAAACGACGCGAGTATAATTAGGAGGGAAGCGTTTTTATTGGTCAAAAATAGAAACACTTTAAAATATTATTTTATTTTTTTGACTGGAACTCGTGCGTCGGACTTATGCGTAGATAACGATGATGGTCATTTTGTGACGGGGCCTTGTCCTGTTCACATCTGGCTCTCGCTCTTAAGTATGTTAGTTTATTTGTCTGCAAATCAGCCGAGATATGTCTTATTTTATTTTATAACATCTTCAAAAATTTAAATGTAATGTTAATCGACATCTTCTGATGCCTTGATCTTGATCTCCGTCCTTCTCTTTATCCTTTCCTCAAAAAAACCCTCTTTACTTTTACTTTCACTCCCCATAACCCCTTGTATGCTAGTGGCACTTCAGCCTTGCTTGCAGTGAAATGCTTAAAAAAGAGGACTTACTTGACTTTGATGCCCTGAATATATAACTTGCAATATGGCTTGTCTCTTTTGCTGATGATACTTCTGCCTTGTTACAGTTAATAGTTAGTCTTTTCTTCTTGCTTTCTATTACTACCTTGACTAAAAGTTATCTCTGTTAGTTATTCCTTGATCTCAATCTGGTCACTAGGCGGACATTATTATTTTATAGGCCATCACTATAAATCAGTGACTGCTCTGAAAATGAATGCTATGTGCTTAATGACTGCTTTCTCTTGAACAACTCATATTTAATTTATTTAACATATCGCTTAGGTATTTAAATTATTCTTCTACTTTTTTTATATACAGTGTATGATGTACTATGTCAATACGCAGTCCTGTTTGCTGATTGTGATTCCAAATAAAACTTTGTTCCGAGTTGCTATGTAACAAGCCTCTAAAGTAGGAATTGATTTTTTTTATATTTGTAGTTTAATTTGTGTAAAACTTGAAATTCCATTAATTAGATTATTTTTTTATTCTTAATCTTCTACTTTCTAAAATGCATTACACTTTACCATGAGTTTAATTATTTCAAAAAGATCTTTTAGCAACAAAACTTTTAATCAATTTATCAATTAAGTTGCTTACTTTTTATTTATTTGTACAAAAGCATTTCCTTTTGTACTAAAAGGTATCAGAGTAAAACCTGAATCATTTCTGTTTTTGTGAAAATTTCTCAAGCATGTTTGCACATACATTCTGACATTTTGAATTCTTGAAACAGTTGTGTAAAGATACATATGAATGCTTATCTCTTTTATTTCATGAAAACCATTTTTAATCATAGCAAAAAAAAGTAATAATACATTTTTACTCTTTCTGTATTTTTTTTTCTCTGTGTCGTATTACTCCACTTTATATACTAGGAGACTTCTCTTAATGCCCACTAGGAAAGCATAAAAGGAAATAACAGAAACTCTTTCTTTTTTCTTTTATTCTCTCTTCAAGCACAGGATGCTGTAGTGACAAGATGTCTCATTTTACCCCATGGCAGATGACTTAGTCCACATGTGAACCAACTTTTGTCTCAACCAAACCATATGATCCATCACACCCACACTACAGCTAATCATATAAATATAATTTCTCTCCTTTTCTGATATATGTAATTTTTAAATGCCGGCACAAAAACAACCTAAACCTAAGTAAATACATTGAGAAATAATTATATAGGAAGAATAATATTGAATAACTTTTGTTCCTTTTGCTTTTGGAAATATTACTATGCATGCATGAATGCCAACACATGACTGTATGTATATAACTATGGTATTGTACTTGAACACTGATGCACCTGTTGATATGTACATGTATATGTTTTTTATATGGAAAGAGAGGCATACGATGGGGTTTTTTTTTTTTTATGTGAGTGTGGATGTGTATAATTAGAGGGGTACCTATATGTCTTGCCATAGATATGGAAGAGCGGGTAATATATGTGTAGAGATATGTATAATTATACGATTTGGGTATTCATAATGTAATTAAATATTGATATAGTCTTCGAATGCAGGCATAAGTGGGTGTATGGGTGGACATGGGTATAGAGATATGTATGTATGTGTGTATGTATGTGTACGTGCATATGTACACATATGTATGTATGTGGATATATTGCATATTATATAGGTGTATATATGTATGTGTGTATACATATATGTGTGTGTGTATGTGTATATGTGTATACGTATATATGTGTAAGCGTATATGTGCATATGTATGGATGTACATATATGGGTATTTGTATGTGTATTGCATGGATGTATATGTATATAGATATACATGTGACTTTATGTGTATATATGTAAGTATAAGTGTATGTGTGGATATGTATGTAGATATGTGTGTATGCGTTTCTCTGCAGGTGTATATGTGTAGGTATGGTAATAACATATAGTTTTCATGTAGATGTGTGTGCATGTGTATATAAGAACTCATGGGTATATAGTGAGATATAGGTATGTGGATATAGATAGGTGTTCAGATATGTGTAGAAGTGTGTATGTGTATGGATATATAAAAGATTGTAAAAGTAGGACCTAGCTCTCTGGTAGTAATCCTTTATCCAATTTTCTCCCCTAATATTCTCCAATTGAAAGTGAGTTTAAATAAATAATACGGAGGTAAACTTTAAATTGATAATTTAATTTAAATTGAAATATATTACCCTTTAATAATCATTATTGATGATAAAATTATTTAAATTGGAATAACCGTTGATAATTAGGTACCTAAAAACAATCACGAGTTTATTTAATTAATGAACAAAAATCAAACGAATAAATGTCAACTTAATCAATAAGAAAAAAGTTTAGGAAAATAAAAAAGATTACTAAATATAAAATGGATTATTGTTTCAATGTACTTTCTATGAGTTTTTCCAATCGACTGTTTCATAGAAAATACCCAAAACTCCAACAAACTTCAAATTAAATTCTTAGTAGATTGTTTAGACATTTAGATTTATATCAAACCTTAACCCCCCAAATATGTCCTTTAAAGTAATGCGAATTAACAGCATCTAAGAATTTGAATGAAACCTGCCCTCGTGGAATGTAATTTATTAGGGTTTGTTGTAGCTTCTTTGTTTAATGTCAGTCTTCTCCCTCACCCTTTACCCATCTATATCTAGAGATAACACGCGTTAAGTTTAAGCGATGTCTAGCCTACACAGAGTAGGGTTAAGGATAAGAAATTGAAATGGTATATCTAACTCACTCATATATTCTCTCCCACCTCACTTCCTCACTTTGTTAATTTTACATATGCTTGATGCAGTCCATCAAAAATGTGTGAATTTCTTTTCATTTTTCATTTCAACCTTTGGAAGTAAAGTCTGATGATCCAGAGCCCTGTTAAAGTGGTTGTGGTGAAATAACTTATTACATGGAACCTTAAAGTGATCTGCTTTTATTCAAACATATCTGCTCTGAGTTTACTTTGAGCTCTCTGGATATCTTCCTCCTTGGGTCTACCCATACAGATTACCTAGTTTTGCATAAACTATATATATATATATATATATAATCCATGTACAGGTTGAATGCACTTATTTTGATATTAAAAAAATTTAACTAAATGTTGTTAAATTAGTAGCACCTTTTTGAAACAAATGGTGGCCCTGGCATGATATGAACATGCAGCTGTAAAAATTAGTAACATGTTCTGTTATACATATATTTCATGGTGTGTTGGTATATATATATATATATATATATATATATATATATATATATATATATATATATATAAAGTTGCATTTAGGTAGCAAGAATTCTTTCAAAACACGTTTTGTTTAATAATTAATAATTGATAAATTCTGTTTAATTTTTCATTAACTTTTTCAAATTTCCAAATAAGTTGTTTTCAGTAAATTTACCAAAGTTCATTTTTATTTTTTAAGTCAACCTATGAGAGAACAAAAATAAAAATGAACTTTTGTAAATTTACCTATTTGTAAAAGTTATTTTGCAAGCAGAATTTGGAGTGGCTTAACAGACCAATCCTTGCATGACACTGTCTTCCACAAGTGTGACAGATAAAGCTGGAATGTGGAATGGAGGTCTGACATTGCTTTCTCTGCTTCTTTTGTTGTCTTATCTCCAACATATGCTTTACCCTTTTCCCAGGCTTCATTACTCCACCTTGAATAGTAGGGTGCCAGCTGCTGTGATCATCTGCTAGCTGCTCCCACTTACTAGAATTGATGCCTATGCATTTCAGGTCCCTCTTGCAAACATCCTTGAAATGTAGTGTAGGACAGCCTACCGGACAATGTCCCATGGTGAGCTCACCATACATGATCTCTTTGGTTATATGGTCATCATTCACTTGATGTATGGGACAGCCATCGAAGATGACATTGACAAAGGAGAAGATGCATGCTTTAGGTGTCTTCTTACTCCATTACAACAGGAAAAGTTTGTAGGTAGTGTTGATGGAAGCTTTTCAGACATTTTTCCTGCCTGACGTATGTTGTCAAGGTTTCACTGCCATAAAGTAGAGTACTAAGAACACATGCCTGGAATACCTTTAGTTTGGTGTGTAAGGTCAGCTGACCAATGTCCCATACTCTCTTACTCATTTTGGCCATTACTGCTGCTGCTTTGGTGATGCATTTGTTGGCATATATAATCATAAAATTTTGGTTAAAGAGCAACACATGTTCAATGTCAAGGATTTTTTATAAATTTATTTTTTTATATTTCCAGATAAAATTTAAATATAAATTTTCTGATATCTGGGTAAACCTTTATTAGAGACTTTGTTTTTTGTGCTATGTCAACTACATTTTATTACAGATATTATTGTTTTCACATGTAATGTTGGATTTTGTCATGCATTTTTTGGGAGATAATAATGATTTAGTGATAGGGGTCTTACTAATTAACTCATAGCTGGAGGAGAAGAGGTAGAATAAATGCATTTATGCTGAGCCTTAAAAGTGTTAAAAGTTTTTTAAAAATAGAGACATGCTCATGCAAATTCCATCCATGCTCAACATGCAAAGGCTTGGAATAAACACTCCTATTCAAAGCAGCAGAAAACAAAATACAACTTAAACAGTCAAAACATGAGTTAAAACTAACAACACCAAAAACAAAATCCCCTTGAAAATAGCTAAAGAAGTGACCGAAAGCATTTGGGACAATGAAAATTATAGAAAATTTCTGTACTGTCCTACTCCTACAAAACAGAAAAACAGGATGCTGGAAAAATGAAATAAAAAATAAATTAACTTTTCTTTTTTGCCATATTAATGAAACATGTTTAAAAGAAAGGGTGCTGCCCAAATACACATTAATATATGTATGTATGTGTATGTGTGTATATATATATATATATATATATATATATATATATATATATAATTAGAAAACAGACAACCTTAAGGGTTATATTTTATTTCCCCGGGAAGGAGTTTTTTCTTGGTTCTTCAGATCACATATCCAAGCATAAAAAATGGTTTTAAATTTATGTATTATATTTATACACTTTTGAGGGGTAGTTTTAAGTTGATGCAAGGTGATAGAGAGAGGTGGAGAAGGAGGATGACAGATATGGTCGAAATTAGAGAAGGAAGGAAGAGATAGGAATAATTTTAAGTCTATTTTTTATTAAAATACTTAAGAGTAAGGGAGGTAGGTAAGGACCAGACATTGACCTATGTAATGTAATCTCACAGGAAACAAGAGAAAGAGAAAAAAGAAGAAAAGATATAAGAATGCAACTGTGGAAGCAGGAAAAAAGCAGGAAAAGAAACTAGCAGTTTCACACTCAGATTTCTGGAAACTAGCAGAGAAATCTCTCTCTATGAGACAACTGCTCAAGAACTTTGTAAAATCCTACTTTTTTTTTCTCAAAAAATACTATTTTGCCCCCTTTTTCAACCAGAAATAAAAGCTGTTGAACAGTTATTTCAAGCCGTTCAGTTTTCTTCATTCCACTCTCACTGCCAACCATGCACAAATAAACACACATGCAACCAGGAAAAATTCCTGCACTACAGGCAATATATATATATATATATATATACCTGCATCTGTGCGATTTTTTTGTCGGCAGAAGTTCATGTTTGTAGCTCTTTCTTTTTTTAAAACCTTTTTTTCCCTCGAGATTGATTTGATTAGCAAATCAAAATTCGAGGGTTTTTCAAACGAGTCTAGTTATCTATATTTATATATATATCTCAATATATATATATATATATATCTCATATATATATATATATATATATATATATATATATATATATATATAAAACAAGTTTGATTAAAAAGAACTGACAAGATTTTTGTGTTGAAGTCTCTGATGATATTGTGCGTCACTGTTACACATGACTTGTTTGGATGAGTACTTGCTACCTAAATATACTTAATAAATATTACAAATAAATTCTGTGAATGATAATAATAATAATAATGATGATAATGATTATTCTGTCCTTGCAGGGGCCAGCAGGATGTGTCTACCAAGTCAGTCTCTGCGTCTGAGATTTAGCCGCTCAAAGCGAGCTCCACGGCTGAAAGAAACAAGGTCAGTAACTCTTATAATCTTTCAAGCTATTTCTTTGCTAAATACATTAATAATAAAAAGACAAACCGAATAATGGCAGATAACAGTTCACAATGAGGTTTGAAAAGACTAAAACGATAATTATCCTTCCAATTTATTGCTAATATCAAAAGTATATTGGAAACAAACAATTTCATGTATAGTTATTTTGGATTATATTTCAATAGAATTGTCACAGCACTGAATCTAATTCCTTCTAAGTTGTAAAAAATAGTTTCACATTATGTTTATTTCAGGCACAAATTTATGCAAAAAGTGGATCATAGCACAAGAAAATGTAAATTTTGACATTCATCTTTTCTGACCAATGATAAAATAGTCAATTATTCAATCAATAAACAATCAAATTTATCTACAAATATGTAATACTTCTGACAAAAAAGTTCAGCTAAAGTTGTTCACAAGTTAAATCCAGTCAATCAATTTCAACTAATAGTTTCTTTCATGCTTAGTCACAAAGAAATGCTGGACAAATTTTATATTCAGTAATAATCTTCTATTCCAGTCAAACTCTTTCTTAAACTTTCAGTAAGAAATATCCAGAATATAAATTGTTGTTATGAATAGGAATCTCTGCATGACCACACAACCAACAATAATTCCATTCAAGGTTGTCTTATGTTTCTCCCACTATGAACATGCATATCATTATATTTAGCACAAACCTCACCCATTACTACTAAACTACCTATCTGCTAACCTATTATGAAGAAGATAATTTGAATGCTTAACAACAGTACTTCATCAATTCAATGGTATAATTTTATTTACATGCAGGCTGTTGTCCTCATCCTTCTTGTTGTTATCACATTTCGACTGTTGTGCCTTCAAGCCTTCATCAGCAGATTGTTGATCTGGATAATGTACAGAGAATTTCAAACTGAACCATGTATTTAATCTATATAGGTAGACTGGTCTCATTCTACTGCTCATGTCTAGGGATATTTCATCTTGTTCTAGTTCATGGGCAGAGGAACAAGAAGAGTCTACCCTCATAGATTTAATATAGGATATAGTTTGGAATTTCCTGTAGGCTACCTGCATCAACATACATTGACTGAAATATGATAGCAACAACAAAGATGTGGACAATAGTCTGCATGTAAATAGTATAAATAATAACTCCTCATCCCAGAAATTCTGTGTTGTTATTTTGTTAAAAATAAATTTCTTGTTAATATTGTGACATAAAGCCTTATATATTTTATCACCAATTTGAGTTTTCTGAATATTTAAATTGTAAAGTGAATGTAAACCTATTCTTTTACAAAATCACTCAAATGAACATCAATCTAAAACATCTCTACTAAATTTTGGAATAACCCATTTGGAATTAATAATACAATGGTAATAGCTACTTGTTTTCTGAGTATGCCAGTCTATTAGGGCAGTTAACTAATCCCTTTTGCAGATGCCTGCTCAGACACATTTGTGTTTCGTCAACACCAACAGAGACAACCTGTGGTTTAAACTGCAACTATGCTGAGCAGACTACTTACAGTTTTTTGGGGAGAGCACATAATCTAGTAGAATCAGTTTGTGAACAAAGCCCATATGCTCAAACCCTCAGCCACAATGACTTGTAACTTCATGCCAGCATAACTATTGACAATTTCCAAACCGTTTCATCTACCCACTTTTGCTCACTTGGTTTGAATCAACCCATTGTGTTCAATTCTGGCACTTCCTAATGGTGATACTCACTAGAATCATCACCCCAGGCTTAGATTATCAATCTCTGACAAATTGATCATGGTGCAGTTCAATTCTGGGTCTCATGGTTGGAACAGTAATGCTGTAACTACTCAGCCACATGCTAATATTGATATATACAGGGTGTAATGGATAAATTGTTGTCTAAATTACACAAAAATGAAAATAACGCTGACATCAAATTTTAACAGATATATTTACCAAAATTACACAAAAATATCTTGAAATAATAAAGAGTAAATTTATTTAATAAAATCACCATTGGCTTTAACCACAGCCTCCAAATGACTTCAGAATCTCCTGCATCTCTTCTGGACAGTCTCCTTGTTTAAGTTGGTGAATGATGCTATAATCCTTGCCTTCAGTTCATCTTTGGTACTACAATGTGTTTTGATGGTCTCTCAAAAATTCTTGTAGAGTGAATCACATCATGGTGCTCTTTTTCTCAGAGTCAGTGCCCAACTGACCCTCCTAAACTGAGCAGCCAACAAAAATTGAAAACAACGCAAATGCATTAAATTAAAAATATAAAATGGTAACAATTTACCCATCACACCCTCTAGAATGTTTAAATCACAAATACTATTTCAGTAATCAATAAATTTTAAGTATTTTAATTATGTTCAAACAAGCTATATCCATTAGTGCCATTAGTTTAAACCTTCACAGCTGGGACCCACCATGCCATGTACACAGAACCAACTTATCCTCATTCCCTTAGTATTCCATTAGTAAGGAGTAAGTTCCACCCAGTGATCTTCCTAAAAACTGTTACTTTATGGAACAGACTCTAGAGAGGATACTTCCCTGATTAGTGCACTCTTAATCTCTTCAAGTCCAGAGTAACCATTATCTGTCCCACATATTCCTCATAATATACACTTCTTACTGCATTGAGTAACCTTGAGTGACATTTTTAAACTGATGAATGTGTGCTTTTTAAATGATATATACTTAACCTAGCAATATGTATAGATTAATGACAAGCATTCATATTTTTTTAATCAGCTCGCCCCAAGTGAGGCAGTAAAGTCACTAAGACACAAAGATGTGAAAGAATAAGATAATAGCAAAACATTATTAAGGAGTGAAAATGATAGAAAAGTAATCAGGAAGACAGTAGATAAAGATTGACATTGGATATAAATTTTTGAAGATCAAATTTGGCTGGAAAGAATGGAGCCAGAAGACAATTCCACAAGTGAGAAGAGCAAGAAAAGAAACTGTTAGCATAGAACTCACTGTTATATCTCAGCCAAGTCAACTGTAAAATGATGAGACCTTGTTGCTAATCTAGTACTGTGTTTAAATTCATTAAGTTGAAGTACCATAGAGCAAAGTTCATCTGAACACTTGTCATGAAAGTATTTACAGAAAAGGCACAGGTAAGCTACATTACAGTGGTGGAAAAGTGACTGAAGCTAAGATTCCAGGTCAGGACCAATAACATTGCTGATTTTTCTTTGGATTTTATCAAGAATCCCTAGATATATAGCAAGAGTGCCAGACCATATGTGACAACAATATTCAAAGCATGGATGAATGGTAGACTTATAGTTATGTAAGATAGATTTTGGAGAGAAAAATTATCTAGCTGCACTGGATTCAATATAGTCTTTCCAATTCATGTCAGCAAAGAATGTTAGATCAAGAAGGTGCAATGTCACTCTCCTGGAAGTTATCATCAACCATGCTGATGATGGATAGCAGAAAGGGGTCTCTCAGATGATTAATAGAGAGTAGTTTCATTTTGGCGGTGTTAAAATCAACAAGCCATTCTTTGCCCCAGTTAACAACAGATTGTAGGTCATTTTTGAGATCAGCTACCAATTTGACCTTGTCAAACTGATCAGACTTACTAGTGAGACAGGAATAAATGGTTGTGTCATCAGCATAGACACCATGTTGAAAAATGATGCCATTAGGAAGGCCACTGATGAAAATTAAGAACAAATTAGGTCCAAAGATAGAGCCCTGAGGGACACCAGCATTAGTACAAATAGATCTAGAAGAGTGGCCATTCAGGACAATTTTCATTTCCGGATTTGATAAGAAAAATTGAATCGGTTCAAAAATTCATCTGAAAACACAATATACCATAACACCATGGTTTAAATTTAAACATCTTTAATTCACTCAATGTGTGCATTATACTTAATTAGTTGAGAACTAGTTATTCATTTGTGTAGATTCTTTTACAATCAAAATTTTGTGTATTATTTGATTTTGTTTCTTTTTCAAAAGAATGAAGTTTTTTTTCTAGACAGCATTTTTTAAGAATTAAATCAAACCTTTTAAAACTCAAAACAAATGCAGTAAACCCATAGCTTAGTGCGTACTCTGTATGTATACTCAAGTAATTTCCAGAACCATTTTTGTTTTCTGAGTAAATGAAATGAATGTAACATTTCAAACATAGGATTACAAAAATTGTCATAATCATAAATTTATATCCTTAGCTTTAATTTTTTTTATGTATGAATGATGAATGGTTACTTTTATTGACTTTTTACAATCATCAATCAAATTTTTACCTTCATCTTAGATTCAAATAATAATCTGGCTTTATTGTTCTGTGGAGATACAAATTGACATAAATCACATAAAACTTGCTGTTTGATATTCATATAATATAGAACAACTTTTAAATTAATTTTTAGATATGATATATAACTTTTACTCTTAGCAAAAGAGGTTCTTATCTCTCAATATTTCAGTGGCATCTATATCTTATATTTTATTCATGTGAGTGTGTTGGTTTTCATTGTACATAAATAATTTAAATAAAATCATTACTTTATGGAACATCACAATAGAAACTTTTTATGTATCAACTTATTTACATATGAGCTGGTCTTAAAATGTTCTATGTCCAGCTGAGAAGGAGATAAAAATCTGATGTTTGGTCAGTTTATTAGATTTTTGGGAGTCGGTTGTTTGAAAACTTTTCAGTACTACCTCCTATCTTACCACAGTTTATAGAGTAGAGAAATTAATTATACTTATTAATATTCTTAAGAGTTAAAAATGTGCTGGATATTTGATTATTGCAATTTGTTTAATTAACATTTTGTGTCAGTATTTTGCTTATAATCAAGAAGAGATAATTTTTATTTATTTTCTAAACATCCAATAACTTTCTGTTGAATTTATTAATACAGTAGAATCCCTGACAACTGGACTAAGAAGGCCTTCTGGATGAGAAGAATTGGTTACAAAGTCCAGATATGAGAGGTTATATTTAGATTAAAATAAGTGAAATCAGGTTTAACATTTATTTTCAATGTTTTATAGTAAACAAAATAAGCTAATGGTGAGTGAAATATAACAGAATTGATTTTAAGGAAAAAAGAAATAAATTATGCAAAGTTAATGAAAATTCATTAAATTAAGTATACCACATATGCAAAACAAATAATGTAACAAGAATTTTTTAATTGCTCTTGCATAACGATTTTTTCTCTTCTAATGTCATTCTCAACTTTTTCCGTATTTCATTTTGCTTTTGTTCTTGGAATTTTGTAAACAAAAGACACTTTTTAAGTCTGTATGTGTTATTGCAATCACCATAACTGAATGCTGGCTTTCTTTCCATAAAACTGACATCCTTTTCAATAGCTATTTCAATTACAGTCCAAGTTTCATCACAATCATGTTTTTTTTATTTCCTTGTTCATTGTGACAGTATGAATACTGGAGAATAGTTTCTTTGGAAGATTTTATATCATACAATGTTGACTTTTCTATGTTGGACTCAGCCATTAGTTAGAATGAACTTTCATCAATGTCTAGTCTGTTTAAAATTTCAACTTTATGCGATAACTCCAAAGTTGTTCTTTTCCTCTTATTACCATCATCTTTTGCACCAATACAAGCCATTAGGATGAATTAAGCATAAGCGATTATCCAAAGTAAATTTCCTGAAAAACAGAAATTTCAAAACAATTATATATCACCCAAATAGTTCAAATATACACATCAAAATCATGTTCGGATATGAGGGATTCCGGATATGAGAGATTTTGGAAATGAGGGATTATACTGTAATATTTAGTATTAATTACAAACTTGAATTGTTAAAGAAATATTTATGAAAATGTAAACATGCATACCACATGTTGATCTTTGGAAGCACTGAAAATTCTGCTGGAATATGTAAGAATTATTGTGTAGATTTACTATTTTTCTTTAATTGGTTGCTAACACAAAACTGAATATAATTTGAATATATTGAAATATCTTTTTTTTATATCTACTGAATTGGGTGAAGTGTAACATTCATGTAAGTCTTATGCAGAAATTGGAAAACAGATGAAAAAATTACATGGATAGAAGTTGTCAGTTGAAGCTAACAAAACCAGTTTTTATGATATCTTTTTTTCCTATATATATATATATATATATATATATATATATATATATATAATGCATTTCTTTGAACAAGACTGACAAGGTAATTTTGTTTTAGTTTTTTTTTTCTTGTATGCATACAAGTGTTTTCTTTTCTGGATTTAATGAATGTCAGAATTGTCAGCAACATTTATATCATTTACAATAGCACATACACACCATTTCTTATAGTAGTATAACAAAAAACAGTCCTTGAAAATGGCAAATAGTTTAACTGAAAGCACTTGGAATCAACATACATTTGGACAATTTTCACATTGCTTAATTCCTGTTAAAAACATTTGTATGCATACAAGCAAAACAGGAAATACATACATAGATAAATAAATAAATTACATATAAATGAAACTCAAAAATACTCCATCTATATGACCATTTCACCCCCCACAAGAAATTAATCTTCTGCAGTTTATCAACACCAAAGGGTTTGAAGATAAAATAAAAAGCAAGCTTAAAGATTTTTAAACTAAAGAGACAGGAAGGAAGAGGAAGGAAAGAGGACAAAGTAAGAGAAAAAAATTAAAAAGGAGGAAAGAGAAAAAAGGGGAAAAAAAAAGAGAGAAAAAACAAAATAGGGGATTCTTTTTCTCCCCTTCTCTATTTTGTTTCACTGACCCACAGATTTTTACCTGTATCATTGTTCCTATTTTGAATTAAAGAACCCATAGAAGTTGATATGCACTAAACAAAACAATCTACCTATACATTGAGTGACTCTCAAGCTTTTTATTGGTATAAAATAAGGAAAGGCACAATCTGAGAACACAGTCACTTGAAGTCAGTAATATCCATGTAATCACCTTTTCTCATTTTTGTTTCATCAGCACCTGTTTTCAACCTGATTCTTGCTTAAGAACCACCTCAATAATGTTTGCTTCTTAAAAAGAAGCAAGCAAAGTCTACATCATTCCTATATTTGAATGAAATCAAAAGAAAATCCAAGGAAAACAAATTACTTTTTTTACCATTTGCCATTATTGGCTTGTTACATATAATAGATGCAGACTTGCTTTTGTGAAACTCCAAGTTATTTGTTTTTCTTATTATATAATTGGCTAGTTAGCCAAATCAGTTGATTTGGATATTTTTACCAAGGTCTTCTGTTCATATCTATTATATAACATGCAGGGTGCGATGGGTAAATTATCGCCATTTTATATTTTTAATTTTGCACATATGCATTGTTTGTTTTTGATTTTGTCAACTGTTCAATATAGTAGGATCAGTTGGGCACCATCTGGGAGAAAAAGAGCACATCATTGATGCTATTCACTCCGCTAGAAATTTGGAAATGACATTCTGTACTGGTTGGAATTCATACCAGAAACTCCAATATGAACATTTCAGTGTGTTTGTGTGTCAATCTGAGAACAGTGCAGTGGATTCGGAAAGAGTTGGATGAAGCTAATAGTGATTATGAAGGTGTTTAGAGTGATCACTAGTGATGGCAATGTTATGCCTCTGTCCTTCTTCCCACAGGGCCTCAGGCTCAATGCTGAGGCCTACATCAAGTGCCTTCTAAAAGTTATGCTGCCCTGGCTCAAGATGGTGGCTGCTGGAAGACCCTATGTCTGGCAACATGGCTCTGCACCATATCACACAAGTAGGAGAACCCAGTTATGGCTGTCAGACAATTTCTGCAACCACATCACCCCTTACATCTGACCACCTAACTCCCTAGACTGCAAACCCCTTAATTATTATGTGTGGGGCACAGTTAAGGACAAGATCAGCAAAACTCCTTGCAGCACCAAAGATTAACTGAAGACAAGGATTATAGCAGCATTCACCAACTTAAACAAAGAGACTGTTCAGAAGAGTTGCAGGAGATTCCAAATTTATCTGGAGGTCATGGTTAAAGCCAATGGCAATTTTATTGAATAAATTTACTATTTAGTACTTTAAGATTATTTTGTGTAATTTTAGTAAATATATCTGTTAAAGTGAGATGTCAGTGTTGTTTTTGTAATTTTGATGACAATTTATTGGTCGCACCCTGTATATGTCATTCACTCTAATGATCATATATAGTCTCACAATGATACACCAAATTCTGACAGTAGAGAAAATATGAAACCATGATCACAGTTTATGTTGAAATGAGATTAGCAATTGTCAATATTATATGACTTTCTGTTCTGAGTAGCATGTTTATCTCAGTTGTTACACTTGCGGCATTTTTCAATTTTTTACAGAACACTTTATTCAATCTATGTGTGTGTAGATTCTGGTTTAGTGAAAGTAGCAGACAAGCATCACAAAGGCAAAGAAACTAGAGAGTATTGACTGATATAAGAAATCAAAATGTGAAAATCTACCTTCATGAATTAAATAAAGAGTTTAATTGAAAATTCCAAGAAGGGTACCAAGTATGAAAATACAAAGTCGTACAATGACTAAAACAACCATGATGAGCATGCTGGTTAAAATAGAAACATTGGAGTTGAACCAAGATTGAGAAAACAAGATTGTATTTGTAGTAAGTAACAATGGTCAACTTTTATGTACAAAAAAAACCCTACACAAATGAGTATTTACTAAAATGTATAAAAAGTTTCTTGAGAAATGTTTTTTGTGTCCGCAGTTTTAAATTTGGCTATAAATCAGTTAAAGGGTTCTATAAGTATGCATGCATGTATATATGTGAGAGAGAGAAAATATATGCTGATAAGGAAAAATAGGTTTGTTCATATCCATATGATCAAATGGATAGGAAAAAAGATGCTGGAAGTTAACAGCTGGCATCTCTGCATCTGTAGGGGGTGGATTTGTGAGTAGCAATCAACTGGGTTTCTTGAAGTTGTCACAGAACTTGTCAATGATTTTGATGTGAATGAATTTACTGCAATTGATTTTCTGGACTGCTGACTTGCTTTTTATTTCTTTTCTCTTTACTTTTATTTCTTTAGAAATTTTTGATAAAATACAAAGAAGAATGTGCAATGTTATTGGTCCTGACCTGGCATCTCACTTTCCATCACTTTCCCACCACCATAATATAGCTTCCCTGTGCCTTTTTTATAAATACTTTCATGGTAATTGTTCTGATGAACTTTACTTTTTGATACTTAGACTTTATGAATTTAAGTCTGATACTAGAGTATTTGCAAGGACCCATCATTTTACAGTTGAAATGACTTTATCACACTTCTCACTTGTGGAACTCTGTTCCAGCTTCTTGCTAGCCAGTCAACCTTGATCTTCAAAAATTTAAATCTAATATCAATCATTATCTTCTGTCTTCTTAATTCTTGTTCTTTTATTCTTCTCTCTTCTTAATAATGTTTTTTTTTCTCATATTTTCTAACACTCAACAACCCCTTGTGTCTTTGTGGTTTTATTGCATTGCTTGGGGTTAAATTATGAAAAATAAATTTCACATTAACTATCATTATCAGGTTTCTTCTTTTATGTGCCATGTCCCTTCAGAATGTAGGCGATCATGGCTCTCCACTTCTCCCTATCCCTTGTAGTTCTTAATATGTTTTGTCCTTTTGCTACTTTTCCCAAATACTGTTCTGTCATCCATTTGCTTAAACCTGCTAGGTATGTCATGCATTGCTTTCCCTTGTCTCTCTTTCCCTCCATCTGCCCTGTGAGTATCAGATTCTCCAAGCCTTCCTAGGGGTTTTACAAACTAAATACAACCATTTGTTTGTTTATTCTACCTAAACAATTACATGAATATGTTTTCTACTATGTCTGTTAAAATGAAACTGGTACAAGCAAAGCTGATTTTCTTTTTCTTCTAAAAACCAAGTGTTCACATTATGTCCAATTTTTAGAGCTCTATGGTTGGTTACTAATTGTGATTTTTCCTGTCACTGGTCAATTGTTGTTTAAAGATATGTGTGTATATAAACCATAGTGCAAAGTATTAAAAATGTAATATGAAGAAACCTTAGATAATATTATAAAAATTATGTCTGATCGTAGAATTCATTTCCTTCAACTTATTAATTTTATATGATCTTCTGATTTCTATGCTTGTTATTGTAACACAGCAAAAATAGCATATTGTATTGTAATGTTTTTTTTTTGTGTAAAAACTATTAAAATAAAGAAATTTCAAGCAACTTAATAATAATACTTTGTGATCTGATCAGATTTTTCAAGGGAGACAATTCAAGGTATATTAAATGCTAGATAACAAGCAGTTTTCCTTATTTATTTATTTATTTATTTATTTATTCATATGTGAATCTATTTTACACATTTATAAGTCTACCATTCTCCCATGCATTAAATATTGCTGCCACACCTGGTCTGGTGCTTCTGCTATATATTTAGAGATTCTTGATAAAATACAAAAAATAATCTGCTGTGTTAGTCCTGACATCTCAGCTTCAATCACTTTACCATTGCCACAATGTAGCTTCCTTGTGCTTTTCTATAAATGTTTTCATGGTAATTGCTCTGATGAGCTTTCCTCTTTGCTACATAAACTTTATGAATTTAAGCATATTACTAGATTGTTGACAAGGTTTCACCATCTTACAGTTGACATGGCTAGATGTAACCGTAAGTTCTATGCTAACAGTTTCTTCTCATGCACTTCTTGTTTGTGGAACTCTCTTCCAGCTTCTTGCTTTCTAGTCAATTTTGATCCTCAAAAATTAAATGCAATATCAATTGTTTATGACACTATAAATGGTCACTGGTAGTAGTTGAAAGGAATGTGACACTATCTTGACACTCTGGTAGTTTGGAATTAGAATTGAAAAGGTTCATGTAAAAACCCCATATAGAATTAGAGCTTTGGAAGGATTAAAAACAAACATTAAACAAGAAAACATGAAGTGAGAACCAGGCATTGGAATATGAAGTGAAGGAAAAAAGAGAATTTTTTTTTTCCTGATAAACTGACGGGTGAATACAGTTATGAAATAATTTTGTTTTGATAAAAAACATCCAGTTATAGCAGGCAATATTTAGGTCGTATTGGAAAAGTAAACAGAAGATGGAATGTAAATACTCTAGTGTGTTTTGGAAAGTGAACAATAGAATTCTCGAGGTCAGTGTTTAGTACATAGACAACCAGAAGAAATTGCTGATTTGAAATAAAATTTATTGACAAGAAATTATTGTTAGGGAAAAGAAAGAAATTCTAAAGACAGAAAGAATTCTTTGCCAATGTGGAATAAATGTTTATACACAAAAATTTGTTAACGTAAACAATAATTGTTGTGTAAGAGGAATGTGAAAAAAGTTTATTGGTTTGGAATACTAGACTGCATTGTTTTAGGGTCAAGGTCATGATTCCAGGGGTGGAGAAAATAATTAATTAGTGAATACATAATGAGCTTGGAGGGGTAGTAAGAGTTTGGTGAGATGCATATAAAATGGATGATTGGTTGAAGCCGGCAGTAGGAGCCACCGTTGGTGAAAGCTGAGATGAATCAACAGGAGTGAGGAAGCTGTTGAACACATGTGGCATGACATCGAAATCCCACTGACATAACATCTTGTGTGCCTGTTTAAACCATTCTAAGAAATACAGTGTCATGATAAAGAGTCAAATGGGAGTGCTAATTCTGTTATATCAATGCTTATATAAACCCACTGAAAATTCACCCAGTAGCCTTCTTTATTATTTGTTTTGATATTTGTGCCTTCACCAGCAAAAGTAGTTTTGTTCGTTTCCATTGCACGGTTCTACTAACTTAAGTGAGGATGGAAATTTGATCTTCACTGCACTGTGATCAAAGAACACAATTTGGGACAGAGCAAACTAAAGAATGAAGTGATTAACAGATACCCATGGATTGACTGGTGCCAGTACTGACCAGCATGGGAGAGTCCCTGGACTGAGCTGTGTTATAGCTATCTACCTCCTCAGTTTCTGTTCTTTTATTTTTCTCTCTCCTTAATAATGTTTTCTTTTTCTCATATTCTCTCACACTTAGTAACTACTTGTGTCTCAGTGGCTTTATTGCCTTGTTTGGGGTGAAATGATAAAAAGTAATAATTACAATGTAAATTTTATAAATACAATAGAGTGTTTACAAAAGACAAAGTGACATGGTATCAAGCTTAATAGTTGCTAATGGTAACCATTATGTAAGTCCTAATAAGTAAAAAAAAAAAAAAAAAGTGACCATTTTTATTCTGATTCTTCTGGGATGAAAATAGTCCCATAAAAATCCATGAAGTCATCCAGTTTGTATTGATAATTTAAGTTTTTGGCTTTATTAAGAGATTTTTGAAATGATAATACTTTTGCTTCAGTGAGATGCTCTTCCCAGTTGATAAAAGAATAAAAATTGCTTTATGTTGATGATAGAATTACAGAAAGCATCTCATTTTGGAGTTATAGCTAATAAGTTTGCTTTGAAGGCAAGTGAATTTGATCTTTATCGGGTGTTCCACACTTGTAGCCTTGAGCCATACTAAATTAAGGTTAGCAAATATCATCTCAATAATAGAATTAGGGGTAAAAAATTTAAAAAAATGAAATCAAATGTAAATCTTTGTCAAGATTGAAAATAATTTGAAGGAAGTTGAATGATTTAATTGTTTGAATTATGAATGGAAATTTTCTCATTATAATTTACTTATTATTATTGTTCTTTTAAATAAATTATATATATATATTTCAATTATAGTGAAGTATTTGTGTAAAATAGACAAACAGAAATAAAGACATTTGATGAATAGTGAAAACATTTCAGTCTGCAATGATGCTACTTTTCCAAAACTCTCTTTAATCATTACTTGTATTATTCACATTACTCGGACTGTTATCCTCATCTTCATTGCCATATTCACAACCTTTTGGTTGTTGTATGCTCTGGCTTCCTTCAGGTGATTGGAATTTTGAACTAAACCCTTTGTTTCATCCATTAAGGTAGATTGTTTTAGTTCCACGTGCCATGCCTCTTCCAGATGTCTCAGTTATATCTCTTAACTCAACTCTCCAAGTTTTGGCACAACACTGCTGTGGCCTGGTATTGAACTCACAAGTCTGGGTCTAGTCACTGGATCTAACCAATGCCTTTATTCACTGGACTCTTTAATCATGTCAAAACTTTTAATTGATGAAGTTTCTGCACAGAAGTTTATGCTATTAAAGCAGACATTAATGTCACATTCTAAAACTTATGGAATGATCAACTGGACAACTTTATGTGCTAACTATTTACAACAAAAATATTATTACAATTTTTGTAAACCAACTATTCATTATTTTATGACGACCATATAAATGAATTTATTTTCCTCTAAAATAACAAGAAACAAAGACCTGATATGATCATTATAAACATCAACACACCAGTTAAAACTAAGTGTTAGATATTCTAAATGCTAACCTCTTCTAAGTTCTTATCTGATGCATCTTTTTTAATATGTTTGTTAACATTTCGATTTTACCTTTATTTTGCTCCTTATTTCAGTAACTTTATAGGAATTAAATCCTATATATATATATATATATATATATATATATATATATAAACCAATAAGATACCGACAGAAAGTTTGTTTGATAAACAATAATTACTAGGGCAAATAGTGCCAGAATACTTGTGGACATAGTTGTAGAGCTACTATGTGTTATTTTTTAACCATTTAGAAAATAATAATTAATCCTTTCACCACTCTCACAAATTCAAGAAAAAGATTTTTCACAAGCATGTGAGAAATTATTTTTTAACTAATGAAAACCTTGTATTCAAAAATTTAATACCTCTATGTGAAATTAGATTTTGGATCTCCCTCACAGATATAAAAATAGAAGCATACTGCTTCTTGGTTCAAAACAATTTTGGAGGCCAATTTGAGCTACATGTGCATACACACACACACACACACACACACAAATCCGCACACATACATAGAATGGAAGAGATGGCAGCCCTGTCCATGCACTGACAGAAACATTAGCCTGACCATCATAAAGTAAGACTGTCCATACATTTCACATCACGCTAAGAACACTTAATTACTTTATAAAACAAACTTCACTGCAAGGAAAATTGAACATTTAATTATTATTGTATAATTTTGAAAAGAATATATAAATTTTATTTCAACAGAGATTCTGCTTCTACTTTTCTCCAGAAAATAACCATTTATATGTTTCATTTAAAAGATGTTGTTGTTAAATGTTTGGAATCCCGACACTCAGATAGCAACAAAAACCAAGGCAGTCCAGAACCCAACAACCTGTTATTTACGTCCATGGACAAAGAAAATTTATAGGCAAATACAAGCAATAAAATAACTAATCACGAGACCAGCTGATCTGGTCGTACAAAGCTTTGATACAGATATTGATTTTTACTGCCCAAGCCATGGTGATGCATTTGTATCTGCCATGTTTATTGGTCATCTTTGTAATTTTAACACACTTACTTTCAGTGGCACATTGATAATAAGCTTGTCATAAGTCCTAGTATTAGAGTTCAATTTAAAATGTTGAATAACATTGCTGATGGGCTCAAACTCTATTGTGAGATTGGTGTGTGGTATAGTCTCCTGAAGTCTTTGAAGATTAGATTCTGAAGACAAGGCAAACTTGGAACTTTGTGCACACAAAAAAACAGAGTGTCAAATGGACAGTTTTTCCCATGACACTGCTATTATTTTAAATACCTTCACTCCTCAGCAACATTTATTGTTTTCAACCTAAACATATGATGAAAGTGAATTCATATATTTTTTGTTCTTGAGAATTTACAACAAAATTAAACATTGTTTATTAGACTGTTTATTTACAAGAATAATTTTCACTATTTACATTATTTACATTATTTTTTTGTGGTTTTTAATAGCCAATTGAGGCGAGCATGAAGTGCATGTAGCGTTACCTAAAGCAGCCTTTATGGTAAGGGGAGAAACACACCAATGGTGTACGGCAGAGAATGCATATTATAACTCTGCATGCTGCTATTCTTTATTATTCCACTTTTTTGTTGAGGCCTAAATTATGTGGACGACTCGATTTCTCTGACAATTAAATTCAATCCACCTTCCCACGTATTGGTTTTGTGTTGCAAACTGAATATGGTTACGTGGTCGACATGTAAGTGAATGCAGCTATGGTGGGGTTTAAGTGATAAGGGAGCATCTGGTGAATAAGACAACCTTTAATGAAATGTCTTAAATAATGGAAAGTGGATACTACGATAGCCATTGTTGTTGAGCTGTGCTTGCTGTACCCCAGGGCTTTCTGAAACTCTGGCAAACACAGTAGATCTGGAATTCCTCAAACAATGATTAGCAGTCTGCACAGGACTTTCTAAAGCTCTGCTAGATGCAGTAGCACTGACATTTCTTAAACAACAAATAGCAGTTTGTTGAGGTTGTTCCGAAACCCTGGAAGATGCTGTGACCCTAGCATTCCGAAGACGACAGGAAGTTGTTTGTTCAGTGCTTTCTAAAGTTCTAGAACATGCTGTAGCACTGGTATTCCTTAAATGCTGAAGGATTGTCTGTGTTGGGGACTCAGATGCTCTGACCCTAGAAATGTGTATTGCGTCCTGTGAATTCTGTACTAAACACTCTTCAGTTGAAAGTCTAGCCGCCAAGGATGACATAACTGATGCTACCATGCCAGCCTTTCAGTCTGTTCAGCGGGTACATTCTGTGGAGATGCGGCAGCAGAGTGTAAGGCCATCTGAGAAAGGTGCAATGAAGTTTGCTCTGTGGTTTCACTTCCTGTCTTGCTGCTTTTGTAGTGGAGGCAGCAGCCGTGTGCTGTCCAAAAGGTTTTCTTCTCTTAGGTGGCATTTTAACCAATTTTAAGAAGGCAAATGTAATAAAAGGTATGTAGGTTTTTTGAGTGCAAAAAATACATGTAGTCTAAACATAGGCAGGTTAGAGGAATCCCAAAAATGTATGTAACTTTATCAAAAGAGGATCGAAGACAAAAAATGTGAAGTTTCCAAAATTCAACTAAAGCTGAAACAGTAGTTGGTAATTTGGGGAGTAAATTCGATAAATGCGGAAATGGATGTAGTTATAACTAAGAAGTAAAAAAACAGTTTGGATACGTAATCAACAACTTGTGGTTTCCATAAGAAGCGAATAAAGTGAGCCAAGTGTGGGACAGTAATTGTAGAAGTGTGAACATGCGTGCGAGTTATGGTATAAAGAGGCGGTTGGCCAGTTGACCTTGAGCGCACATACTAAGGTGACGTACATACGCACATGCATGCGTAAGAGAACTGCTTGCGTGTATGATTGGATGGGCCAAAGGTTAAATGCTTGCAACTGTGCCAATGAGCTCACAGCAACCTTGAACAGTTGATGTGATTGGCTAACCTCCAGCTGGGTTAGTCAAAGCAGTGCACAGTGGTGGATGACGTTTCAAAATAGTATTTGACGACTTTATTGTATCAGGTTTTTTATTGATAAATATGAAAAGCTATGTAGTTCCTTATCCCAAAATAGGCATTGCCTTTTTGATTTACGTTGTCACCAATGTAGCGCAGTCTCTCAAAGTCAGCCAATCAGAAAATGAGATTATCAAAGCTTCATTTTTCTTTGAAAATTTTGAGCAGCCAGGAGATATGAGGTAGTTTTATTAATCAAAAGTTGAAAATGCAAGCATTTTTACACTTCTTATGAACAAAATTTGAAGCAATGTTAATTTCGTTTACTGATGGATGATGAAGGCATTTAACTAGCACGAATTTAGATGAAAACGTGTGAGAACTTTTTTGGGCAGTAATGCACAGTAGTAAAATTATAGCGAGTAGGTTTTGCTACATGTAAACGGCATGAAAAGACATAACATATCCGGTGTCCCCTCAAATGAAAAATTGAACAAATTGGACAATTGGAGGAGCTGATTCGGTCCACTTGGCTTAAAAGTGGTGGCCTGAAGTGGCATGAAATGTGTTAGTGATTGCTCACTGAATTCAATCCTGTGCTTTAGTAGGCTAAAACCACAAAACACCAAAAAACAGCAGTTTCAATTTTGTTTTACTGATTTTTCTGATAAAAATTTGGACATGTGCCTGTAAACCTTTTAAATGGCCTTGATGTTTACTTTACTGTACAAATGCAGAAAACATGGAAAGTAATGCATGCCTGCATTGAAACATTAAAAGATCATTTTTAAAAACCATGGTATGAGCATTAAATCCTGAAATAAAAGTAGGCTACCTGGAACCTCTACTCCATGTTTGATGCGTGTGATTGTGACCCCCCCCACCCCGTTCACACATGTTTTTGCATGACCCTGGAGTGTGAATGGGCCAATCAGCAGCAGGCATTACGCATTACACAAGCCACGTGTGACTAATAACACTAATCTGATTGGTTTTTGAACCGTAAATTTCGGCTGCAACAGAAATCATTCATTGTGATAACTTTTGCATCTGAAACCAAAATATGGCCATTCTTGTCTTTTCTTATTCCCATATAAGCACTTAAATCTGACTTTTTTCTAATTATGTTACCGCTATTAATTCTGACATGAAAAGTGCCCATATCTGCTTGTGTGCAGTGAACGCACATAATTACACGTAAAAGTGCGTCCAATCAAAAATGAAAAATTGATAATATTGATTTAAATATTGTCTTAAATCAATTTTTGGCATTGTCAAAACCTCTGTAGGACCATTAGCAGTAACTTTGTCAAATTTGGTTGAAATCAGTTGAAAAATGTAGGAGATTTTCTCAAACATATAAACGAGCACACACACACACACACATTCTGCCTTTTATATATATATAAATTTTATCCTGCTTGAATCAATTTGAAATATTTATAAATGAAATTCTGCTTTGTTCATCTGCAGTTTAGCAACTGATTTTGTCAGATCATTTATATTTGATATTTTTAATCATAATATATCATTTCTCAATATAATTTATTTATAATTGTCACATTTCTCTATTTTCTGAATGATAATCAGGCTGTTTCTGATAATTTAAATTAGAAATTTCTTCATAACTGTTGGATTTCTCTTTTCATTTTAATCATATCATGCTATTTGTGACAATTATAAAAAAATTACAAATTTCTTTATAATTGTCACATCATTCATTTTTCTGAATCATGCTGCTCAAATGATTCAAATAAAACTTTTATTTAAATCTTAAACATTCATTTATAAAAATGATTTTATCTTTAGCATTTAAAATATGTATAAATATGCCATGTGACCTTTGTATTAAAATTTTGATTTCTACAGATTGTTGCCATTTTATGTTTTTAATTTCGTGGATACTCCTGGTTTGTTTTTGATTTTGTCAACTGCACTGTATAATAGGGTCAGTTAGGTACTGTCTAGAAGAAAAAGAGCACTATGACGCAATTCACTCTGCCAGAAATTTGGAAATTGCATGCTGTACTGTTTGGCATTTGTATTGGAAGCTCCAATACGAACATTTCAGAGTATTTGGGTGTCAATCTGAAGACAGTGCAGAGGATTGACTGAAGGCAAGGATTATGGCAGCATTCACCAACAAGGACACTGTTCAGAAGAGTTGCAGGAGATTCCAAAGTCATCTGGAGATCGTGGTTGAAGCCAATGGTGATTTTATTGAATAAATTAGTATTTCAAGATATTTTTGTGTAATTTTGGTAAATATATATGTTAAAATGAGATGCCAGTGTTATTTTCATTTTTGCATAATTTAGACAATTTGTCAATCACACAGTGTGTATGCATATAAAAAATAGATATAAAATAATGGATGCTCATGGTCTTGGTATTCAGAAAGAGAACTTACTTTTTTTGTATACTGTCCACAGAGCTCATAATAGTTCACTTACAATTAAAAAAAAATATAAGATTTACATTTTAACATAAACCCCTTCTATTTTTTCCTAAAAATCTTTATATTAAAAGAGCAGTATAGGAAATTACTCATAGCAAAGTAACAACTGTGATCTACAAAATTTTTTTTGGTATACAGAGATAGATATATCCAAATCAGCAGCTTGTAAAATATTTTTTGTATGATTATTTCTAACTACATGCTTTTATTTCTGTGGATGATGATTTAGACTTTTTAATAAAATAATAAATAAAGTAAAAGTTGTTGAAATATTCAAGAGAAATTTAATGTTACATGTTGACATTTCATTTGTTATGTATTTTAAAAAGATTTTCCCAGCACAACTGGAAGAAATTTGGTGTTAATCAAAAAAAGAAATAATTTTGTAATAAAGCAGCGTAAATAATTTCTATAGAAGAAGTATTTACAAAATTTAATTTATAAGAATATGTCTCCTCAGAAGTAAATCGCTTATTCTTTATTTTCTCTTTCAATAAAAACGCAACATTCATTATTGATTTTTGGTGCCATTATTTCATTGCTAGCCATAAAAAGATACTGGTCCATTGAAGGCAACAACATTCATTGCAAGCAACAATTATTATTGGTCCCTGAAATAACACCTGCCATAATGAGCAGACTAACTTTATCAAATAGACTTCTGGGTTTACAGAAGAAATCATCTTATTTGATTTTTTTTATGTTTAATATAATTTTATTAATACAATTTATATTGTGCATGCACGCACACACACACACACACACACACACACACGAGTGGGTGCTGAAAAGTTTTTAGCTTGATCCACATGTAAAAATAAGTATTTCAATGATCAAACATCAGAATATGGATTTGGGGATGTGGGTCAAGCTGAGAACTTTTCAACATCCCTTATATATTTTTTGCATGTATTTATACACACACACAAAGATTATTATATAGTATTATTAATAAATTATTATTATGCATTATTACTGTTGCAGTAATTTCTCAGAAAAAAAGTAATTAAATTTATTTGGTCTATCTATCTCTCTCTCTCTCTCTCTCTCTCTATATATATATATATATATATATATATATATATATATATATATAATAAATATTAGGTGCAGTTTAATTTATATTAATGAATCAATGAAAATCATTCATACAAAATATATTATATATATATATATATATATATATATATATATATATATATATATATTAATTATAACATAAGTATGCTATAACATTACTACAAAAATAGCTATTTTGTTTCAACACTTCTAGTGTCTTGTCAAGTGATGGTGTTGATTGTAAAATAAAAAAAGTAGTCTTTTTGGTTAGTGGAATTTTATTCCATCTATACCAACCTTGTATTTGTAAATATATATATATATATATATATATATATATTGATACATGTTTCATTAAATAATATAGACAAGTGTTGTCTATTTATTTTATGTAAATTCTTTTCATATCGTCTGATAAGCTTAATAACATTATCATTGAACGAAAAAAGAAAATCACAATATTGATACATATTTTTTCATCCTATCTAAGCTTTCGGCTTACATAAGCCATTATCAAAGATGACAATTACATTACAATATATTAAACAATACACAGACAAGACAGTGATGATAGTCTGTTTCTGTTTACATGGAAGATTTCCAAGCAACGACAAACTTGTGCATATAAGACACTGGAAGCGAAAATCGCACCACAGCTCATGATGTCACACATGACCACGTGAAAGTGAATTCTCAGAAGTATTAAGTATGTGAAGCCATTGGTATAAACCAATGGCTTCTGTTATCAATTATAGGCATTTAAGAATATCTGTGGAGATTTCATAGTTTATTTTGTTCAGGTTAGGTTTCAACTGTTTTATGTATATAGCTTCAAGAATTTATGTTTATTGTTTTCATGTTTAAGTATAGTTGTGTTTTCAACAAGGATTTTCTGAAATTGTGTATGCGGCCAGGCATGTTGTTTTAAATGCCTAAAAATGTTAGAGTTATCATTCAAATGTAGTGGCAAGCATCGTGAAAGCGAGTTTGTGGTGGGGCCAACATAAATATTATTTAATCCATTGGAGATACAATCTCCCAAAGGACACTTGAATTTGTAAACTATGTTGGTTTTTTGCAAATCAATAACTGGGGGAGAAGAATCATTGTGAATAATTGTGTTGGATCTACTAGATTTAGTGTAGCATATGATTAACTTAATTTTTTTGATAGGATCTATTGTAGATATATTAGTATTTACTAATTTTTTTCGTATATTTTCATCTTGTTTATGATTAGTATGCATTTTATTACGATATAGGAGATTAATATGTTTGAGATTAGTAGACGCAGTATTATGTACTATTTGCTTAGTATTGAGATTTCTAAGAAAGTATCTTATTTTTTCATCAACTATATAGTTTGGAAAGCTATTATTAATAAGTGTTTGTTTTATATTCTTTAGTTCACTGTAAAAAATCTGATTTGTGGATGAATTAGTTTCTTCACAATGTATTAGATTTTTTATAATTGCTATTTTGTAGTAATATGGGCATTTGTTCTTGTAGTTAAATGTACATGAATTTATGCTGGCAGATTTTTTGTATGGCAAAATAGTGAATTTGTTATTATTTGTGTTTATCAATATGTCAAGGAAGGGAATTTTATTATTAGTATCTCCTATTCATGAGACCCCTTTCCATTACCAGCATGCTGACTGAGATTCACTTCATGACTTCCTTCAAGATACCTCTTGGATTGGTATTTTTTAACCTTCCTATTGAAAAGTGTACTAGTGAGGATTCTTCTTGGGTCAAAACAGGCATTTCTGCTTTTATTCCTTCTCAGAAATACCAGGTGAAACTTCAGTCTTCTCCATGGTTCTCACCAGCATGTTCTGCCACTATAGCCCAAAGGAATCACTTTTTCTGGCTATATCAGTGTGATAGTTCCAATCACAATAGATGCCTATTCATGGTTGTACGTAAAAATGTAAACATGTCTTTGAAGGAGCTAAGTCTTTGTTTATTGAGAGAATGAGGCACCATATTGCATCTAACAACTTGAATTCTTGTGATTACTGGCAGCTCTGTAATAGTGTATTAAATAGGAGCAAGTTTTCTATTCCTCCTCTCTTCAATTAATTTGATGTGTTAACATCTTCTGTTGATAAAGCAAAATGTTTCCCCCAATAAATTCACTTTAAACTTTACTCTTGACTCATCTGGAGAATCATTGCCTAACTTTCTCTTTCGAACTGAGTCTCTGCTGACATAAAGTGGAAAGACTGTACTGAATCCATTGCTTGGTCAACTGCTAAGAAATTGGGTTCATTGTGTCATGCTTGACAATTTTTCTCTCCAGAGTCTATCTTACTTTTCTATAAGCCTGTGATTCATCCATACTTTGAATATTGCTGCCACTTATCATCCAGTGCTCCTGCTATATATTTAGAGATTCTTGATAAAATCCAAAGAAGAATCAGCAATATTATTAGTCCTGACCTAGCATCTCGACTTCAGTAACTTTCTCCCTGTCATAAAGTTGCTTCCCTGTGCCTTTTCTATAAATACTTTCATGGTAATTGTTCAGATGAGTTCTTCCCTATGGTACCTAGTCTTTATGAATTTTAGTGTAGTACAAGTTTGGTCACAATGTCTCAACAATTCATAGTCTCATTGGCTAGATGTAACTGCAAGTTCTATGCTAACAGGTTCTTTTCTCACACTTGTAGAACTCTCTTTGGGCTCCATGCTTTCCAGTTAACTTTAATATTCAAAAATTTAAATGCAATGTCAATCATTATCTACTGTCTTCCTGATTACTCTTTTATTGCTCTTGCTCCTTAGTAATGTTTCTGCTTTCTAATTCTTTCACACACAGTAACCTCTTGTGTCTTAGTGGCTTTGCTGCTTTGCTTAGGGCAAATCTGATTAAAAAATACTAATTAATAGATACATAGAAAATGAAATAAAAACATAACAGATTGATAGAAAATGAGCTAGAAACAAAATAGAAAATGAAATAAAAGCAAAGATAGATAAGCACATAGATACATGGGTGTCATGAACATGAGCATATGTTTACAAGTGAATAAATACATGAATATATGTGCATGCGCAAATATATAGAAAAATAGGAAAGAACACATTAGGTAAATAATTTGAAGTTCTTTAGTATTTTTGTTTTTATTTTTTTTCTATCTTATATATAAATTTAGAATCCATAGACTTGGCTTGAAACCCGGTATGGCTTGTAACTTGGATCTTATATGTTAACTAGATGTGAAGAACAAAGCTATATTCCAGACTTTCTGTTTCTGAATCAGTGGAGCTTTATTAACCCAGATTAATCAATCTATATCAGTTTCCTTTTTCTTATTCAGGTGCCATAGAATTATTGATCCCCTTTCTCTGTCTGCAATTCTCCTTGTATACCTCCACATTAAATTACTCTTTTCTTTTCTTAAAACATTCTCTCCCCAATCCTTTTTACCCAAACCATCCCTGCATTAACTTTTCTTTCTGCCTCCTCTATCTAAGAAAAATTGTTTCAGCCTTCCTAATTAGCACTTCAGAGAAGTAAGCAATTTTTCAATATGAATCAGGATAATGAATTTCATTCACTGTTTCTACCTTTGTTTCACTAGAGAAAAATTACTTGATTCGGTTCATTTTGAAAAATATTTCTCAAGATTTATCAGACACAAAGAGAATGATATTTAACAACAAACAAATTATAAAAACTGGAAATTTAGTCTGATTGTTTTGATCATGATTGGAATCCAGTAAAGCCAGTACCAACTTATTCATATTGCGCAAATGAATGACAAAGTGATGATTACATGTTACACATTACAGGATGAAACAGTTAACATAATTTTCATTCATTTGCCTAACATTGTTCTAGCATATAAAAATTTAAATATCATATTCTCCCATATATATAGAGTGTGATGAGTAAATTTTCACCATTTTTGTATTTTTAATTTCATACATACACATTGTTTATTTTTGATTTTGTCAACTGCACAGTATAGTAGGGTCAATTGTGCACTATCTGGGGGAAAAAGAGCACTATGATGGAATCCACCCTGCCAAAAATTTAGAAATGACATTCTGTACTGGTTTGCATTTGTGCCTGAAGCTCCAATAAAGATATTTCAAAGTGTTTGGCTCTCAATATAAGGACAGTGCAGAGGATTCGAAAAGAGTTGGATGAATCTAATGATGATTACAAAGGTGTTTGGAGTGATCACTACTGATGACAACATTATGCCTCCATTCATTTTCCCACAGGGCCTTGTACTCAACATGAAGGCCAACATCAAGCTTCGAGGAGGTAGTGATGCCCTGGATCAAGAGGGTGGCTGCTGGAAGACCCTATGTCTGGCAACAAGACTCTGCACCATGCCACACAAGCAGAAGAACTCTGTCATGGCTGTCAAACAATTTCTGCAACAACATCACCCTTTACATCTGACCACCTAACATCCCAGACTGCAGCCCCCTTGATGATTGTGTTTGGGGTACAGTTGAGCGAGAGACCAACAAAATTCATTGTAGCACCACAGATGAACTGAAGGCAAGGATTATGGCAGTATTCACCAACCTAAATAAGGACACTGTCCAGAAGAGTTGCAGGAGATTCTGAAGTTGTCTGGAGGCCATGGCTAAAACTAATGGCAATTTTATTGAATAAATTTACTCTTTAGTATTTCAAGATATTTGTTCAAATGAGATGTCAGTGTTATTTTTATTTGTGTAATTTATATGACAATTTATTCATCGCACCATCTGTGTGTGTGTGTGTGTGTGTGTATATATATATATATATAACAAGATATATATATATATATATATATATATATATATATATATAAAATAATATATATATATATATATATATATATATATATATATATATATATATATATATATATATATATATATATATATATATATATATATATATATATATATATATATATATATAACAAGATAAAGAAATAAATAGGAAATATTTGTCAATCTAACATGTTTCACTTTTTATTAAATCTTCATCAGAAAATGTGATATGGAGAAAAAGAAATTTACATATTTTTATTTATTTTCTTGTTTGATTTTCATTGGTTAATCATGTTTCATGTGCATATGGCTTGTTAAACAAATGTTATGTTCCTAAATCTACATGTGAAAAACCTCCAAACAGACACACACACACACTTATGAATATACATTATCATCTGAATCCCACATGGACTAACTTGAATTACATATTTAAATTAAATGCATTTACACACATAAGGCAATATTTGCTGTTTTTCAGTTAGGCTTGGAATCCGTTAATTTTTAGGAACTTCGAAAGGATCCATCATCTCTGTTTGACTTCAGAATGCCATAAATTATATATATAATTTCTTTCTTTTTTTAATCCATATCTAATTTTCTGATGAAGCTTTACTAAAAGTGAAACATATATAAACATTTCCTATTTGTTCTTTATTTTATCATTCTGTCAGATTCCAATCCATATTTTTTCTCAATTCATGTACAAATGCACACACACACACATTTACATGAATGTGTGGAGTCGTGCAGCAATTATCAGGGAAAGGAGAATTGGTTGTATAAGTTAGAAGTCATTGTCAAAATGAAAGATAAATAACACAAACAGAATCAAAGTTTTTAATGAAAAGAAAAAAGGGCAAAAAAAAATAAAACAGCAACAATCATGCAAGCAAGGAAGCAATATAGTTAAAGCAATTGAAATAAGTAAGAAGGCAAAAGAATTCATAAACTATGAGTTGGTGTTTGTACACAAAAGCAAGGTTGGACAAGTGAACGCAGTAAGTCTGTCCAGGAGTTAAGGCAGATCTGGACTGAGTCCTGTGAAAACACAAGCTATCCCATTTTATTGGCTAAGAAAAATATCCTAGCATGCATTTTGTGTCCTTCCAACTATGGAAGAGAGAGGGAAAAACTTCTGCAATCATTCGCTGCCATTAGGGAAATCAAGAGGTTGAGTTTAAATTCTGGTTGTATCTGTTTTGTGCACTTCATACTTATGCCCTTGGAAAAGGTATGAATCTGAAGTAGTTGCTTGGAAATAGAGAAGAAATAATTTGTTTTTTTCAACTCTCCAAAGCCCCCATTAGGTGTTAGTATATCCATTATATACTAATACAATAGAAGAAAGGACTAGAATAAATCAAAGAAATAAATTCCAAAAATGAGTTATGCCTGAAAATATTTTAGAATAGAAATAGAATATACAAATATGTCATACAAAATGTTATGCTGAAATATATTTATTACAACTTACCTCATACAGAGAAAGTATAGTACATATGAGAAAAACAAGCAGTATGTGAAACGATGAATATAAAGAAGATCTTACTTGTAGTGTTTTTTGGAGGAACACATCCAGGCTGGCCTGATCTTTTTTGTTTCTTCTTTTGGATGCAGAGTATTGGCTCATTTTCCTTACTGCGGTCTAAGCAGGAAAGGGCTGCAACCGCTCAGATCCTCAGGATGTTAATAAATTTGTAAAGTAACAATGAGGGAGTACTGAAAAGCTTTTTCACTGAACCTACTTTATCTAGCTAAATTGATTAAGATTAGATTTTGGAAAGTGGATAAGCCAAGAACTTTTCAGCACCTTCTTATGTGCATGTAATATATGTACCTGGACAGATGATCCTTTGATTTGTGAGTGAAACTTAAGTAGCTCTGGTTTTATTTTTTATTCTGTACTTTTATTATAATTTTGTATGCTCTACTTTGTACTGAGCACTTTTTATTACCAGCTTCACTTTAGTTGTATCCAACCAACTACCATTGTTTTTCATTTGATACCTTCTGACAAGTGGACCAAATAATTACACAAAGATTCATTGATCACCTAAGTAACAAATTTTATATTGGTATTAATCATATATATATATATATATATATATATATAAGTCACTAAATCTACTTTCAAAATCTATCACAACTCTAACTGTAGAAGTCATAACATAATTTGTCTGGTAGAATACACACTATGCCAGATTCAATATGTGGGAAAATCTGAATGGCCCTTTTCACTACATAATTAATAATTATCATAATCGCATCAATTCGACTCCCCACGAAAGATTATTACCTGTAGAAAAATATGATTTTAAAAGCCATGCCAAATTCACTATAATTGAAAAGATAGAAATAGACAAAAAAGATAACATCAGAAAAATTCTAGAGGAACATAAAGACAAATGGATTTTGCGCCTCAAAACACTTCGTCCAGACAGGCTTAACCACTAATTTAACAATGTAGATAGAATTAATATATAACCCCTTAAATCAAGCCCTACCCACTTTTCTCACCCACACAAGACAGACATGCTTGCGGAGGTATTGAGGTCTCATACTTATACACACACCCATACTAATAAATACACTTACACACATCATACCCACTGCCAAAGAACAAATGATAACATACACTTAACACACATACTTTCCCTTCCCAGCAACCAATAAAACTGTCAAAATGACCAAAGGAATTCTGAGTCACATGCATCTTCACAGCCTTTATCTTAAAAACAACTTAAAAGAGGCCGTTTGACCAACACAAAGACTGAACAAAATTAACAATAAAAAAACAAATGAAAACTACAGATAATTTCATTTTCTTCAGAAAGTCATTCATTTCTGTAGTTCACTGCTACTAACAAGCAGGAATTTTTTTCTCCTGATGATGATCATGCTGGCTGAAACTAGTCAAGGAACCTAATTGAAATAATAAAACAAAAAAAATATTAATATACAACCCAGTGTGTCTGAAAATTTTAATTTTTCAATATTTTTTATTGTTCAAAACACACATACACACACACACACATATTTAACAATAAAATGGATTTTACATATTTTAAAGTAATATTTTGCTCTATAGTGCAGCATTGAATGCTCAGTTTCCAATAGAGCAGAGGTGGGCAAACTACAGCCCACGAGCCACATCTGACCCATTGGTCTTTTTAATCTGACCCGCTAAAAATTGAAAATTTGATGTTGTCCTGTAGTGCCTGGCATCCCACTAGGTGGCACATTCATCTTATTTCCAAATGCCATGGAATGGCTGCACTGTGATCACTGGAGCTGAGTTCTGCCACTATTGTCACATCTCAGCAGTGTCTCAGCAGCATCTCTCAATCCGTATCAGTTCTATTTTTGACAGAGCCAATGCTAAATTACATCAGGCTCAACAGAGCAGATTGCACTAGACAGGAAATCTGACACAGAATCAACATAATATACTTCTGCCTCTTTCTAAATAAAAATGCTATACAGGTCATATATAGCTGATCACAACTTCACATAACCATTACATCATAACCGGTGACACCAGGTCAACAGAGAATTGATCAAAGGGTGACTGACTAGCAAACTTGCCCATGGTAGAAGCAGAAAATTGGATAGATGGCCAGACAAACAGTTCTTCCACATCAAAGCTTCAAAGTAAGCTGTTGTTATTGTTTTACTGTAGGATCTCATGGTCTCACGTATGTTCAGGATTATAAAGAATGGTCAAATAAATACCTTTTCACTGAAGTCTGATCAAAGGCTGTATACCTTATTTGCCAAGAAACTATTGCAGTTTTAAAGGAATACAACATAAACCGTCACTTTTCCTCCAAGCATGCTAATTAACAACCAGTCAGTGCAAGAACAGATGGCTACCACTCAGAGGTTTGTAGTTACTTTGCAGGATCAGCAAGATACCTTTATCCAACAAACTGCCATCCAAGAATCAAGCACAAAGGCAAGTTATTTAGTGGCATTCAAATTATCAAAGACCAGAAAGCCTTTTTCTGAAGGTGAGTTTCTCAAAGAGTGCATGCTAGAGACAGCAGATATCTTCTGTCCTGAGAGCACAAACAAATTTGAAAAAATTACCTTATCACACAGGACAGTGACTCACCGTGTTGAACTAATTGACAAATACTTAGCTAGCAAGCTGTTGTAGCATACCTATGGATGATAATGGGTATGCTCGAATTCCCATAAATACAGTAGGGAATACTGTATGTGTTGGTCTGCAGTTGAAGATTCATTGTGGAATTCACTTGACTCACTTCTAAGTGCCATTGGCGAATCTTATGTGTGTTGTTCTTGTCCTAAGTATTGTCATTCATTACTAACCTTTGTGTGATTATTCTGTTCAGTAACCTTCACTAGGTTATAACATTTTGTTGTCAAGGATTAGTCAAAATACAACATTTTGCTGTCAAGGATTGGCCAAAATACAACATTTTAGTGACAGGGATTTACCCAAATCAGAAAATGTCACTAGTGCAACATTTTGGTGTCAAGAATTTGATCGCAAATCAAGGAAATGTTCACCAGCACAACTTTGGCAAAAAAAGATATTGCCAAAATCGCATGGTAAAATTCACCAAGGCTTCATTGAGAAGATATCAAAATGGAAGACTTTAAAACAATGCTACTTGAAATGGTCAAACGTCAAGATGAACAGCAAAAACAGTATGAACAAAAATTCTAAAAACTCGTGGAAATGTTGGTAGAACAACAGAAAATGCTCATGAAAAATGAGAATGGATATTCTGAAGTCACTATCGTAAATATGATTGAAGAATTTCACTATTTACCAGAAAAAGAATTAATTTTTTCATTGTATTTCCATAGATGCGAAGATGTGTATAAGTCTGATTCTGCAAACTGGTCCGATGATAAAAAAGTCAGACTTTTGCTAAGGAAATTAGGCACTGTCGAACACATTAAGTTCATAAACTATATATTAATAAAGAAGACTAGTGACCTAACATTTAAACAAACGGTTACTTTGCTTTTGGGAGTTTTCAGTCCAAAAATGTCTTTGTTCCATCAAAGATAGAAATGTATGAATTTAGTGAAAAACTAAGATGATGACATCACAATGTTTGCGAGCATTGGGAACAAAAATTGTGAAAAGTTCAAATTGGCGGAATTAAGCCCTGACAATTTTAAATGCTTCATAATTGTGCAAGGGCTGGTGTCAACAAAAAACGCTTAACTCTGAAGAAGGATTTTAAATAAATTGGAAAACGAATCAAATTTAACATTGCAAAACTTAGCAGAAGATTGTCAGAATTTTATAAATGTTCATTGAGATGCCAATGGTATTGAAATAAGTGGCATGTTGCACATAAAAAAAATGCATCAAGGAAAAAACATCACTCCTAACCCCTGATATGCTTGTGGAAAATTACATTGGCATAAGGATTGTCCGTACAAAAAGATGTTTTATTTCGCTGACATAAAAATACCCCCTGTAAGACAAAATTTAAAAAACGAATGAGTAATTACATTAAAATTACTAGTGTGGATAAATCTCCTATAGGAAAATTTGTGCAGGTAAAAATCCTGAACTAAATATCAGACTGCAACTCGACAGTAGTTCTGATTTGAGTATAATAAATGTTTATACATGGAGAAAATTGGGTAAACCAACGTTAATGGTTACCAAAAAAGTCGCTTGTAGTATTATAGAACAGAAAATAAAATTTGAAGACGAATTTATGACAAGTGTATCATTAAAAGATAAAACTTAAAGTTAATACTTTTTGTTATGAAAAATACGAATAACCTGTTTGGAACACTTCAGTTTATGGAACACTCTGATCAATTCATTCTGCCCCAAAGTCAAAGGTTTTTACTAATGAAGTAGAAAGTCTAAAAGAAGAATTAAAAAATAAATTCCCAGATGTATTTTCTGGTGGGTTAGACAGGTGCAAGAAAATGAAAGCTAAATTTAAGCTAAAAGAAAATGTACAGCCAGTTTTTAAAAAGAAATGTACCATTTGCATCACTAAAACAAATTAATGATGAGCTTGATAGACTTGAAAAAATGGGTGTTTTATCACAGGTGGAATATAGCGAATGGGCTTCACCAACCGTTTATATAAAGAAAGTCAAAAGTGATACATGTATGTGTGGATTTTTCCACGGGCTTAAACAATGTTCTCAAAAGTTATCATTACCCATTCCGGGGCTGAAAGAGGTTTTTGCACAGCTTAGTAGTGGTCAGATATTTTCCAAAATTGACCTAAGTGACGTGTATCTTCAGATTACAGTAGACAACGAATGTTCAAGATTACTGACCATAAATACACATTGTAGGATTTACAAATTTAATCATTTGCTTTTCGTCTTAAAGGTCACTCCAGCGATTTTTCAGCAAGTTAAAGAGTAGTGGTACCTCTGGCATTACTGAAAGAATTTCATGCAGTTTATCCTAATATATCCAGAATGAAAAGCTTAATGAGAAGTTACATATACTGGCGTAGCATGGATAGAGACATTGAATGTCTGGTGAAGTCATGCAAAGACTGTGCTTTGGCAGCTAAAGCACCACCAATTAAGTTCAACCCATGGGCAAAAACTGACCACCCATGGTCATGTCTGCAAGTTGACTTTGCTGGTCCACTTAATGGGACATATTATCCAATTGTCATAGACAGTTTTTCAAAGTGGCCTGAGATATTCAGATGTAACAAACCAACCATGCAAGTAGTAATTCAGTTTCTACACAAACTGTTTATGAGGTTCAGAGTACCAGATTTGATTGTGTCGGATAATGGTACTCAATTTACGTTGAAAGAAATTAAGGAATTTTGCAAAATGTTTGTGTTAGAGCACATAACAATTACCCCTTACCGTCCTAGAAGCAATGGCCAGGCAGAGCATTTCATGGATACCTTCAAAAGGGAGCTATAAAAGCCAATGGTAGATCCACAGATGCTGCATTACATTAATTTTTATGGGTGTATGGGCTTACACTGAATAGAAATGTACCTTCAGCCATGACTCCAGCAGAAATTATGTTTGTATGAAAAATATAATCTGTTTTTGACAAACATACACAATAAAAAAAACATGATCATGCGGTACAAAAACCTGAAAATAAAAATTTATAAAATTGGTCAAAAGGTTTTTTACCGTATGTACCAGTAAAATAAAACATATTAGGAAGTTGGAACTATCGAAGAATTGGCAGTATGGTGTATCTAGTAAAAGGTTCTGAAATGGTGTACAAGAGGCATGACACTCAAATTAAAAGTTGGTATTCAACTGAAGAGAATACTACTCTGGATGAGGTTGAATCTATGGAGGTTATTTTTGATACTTTCAGTTTGCTCATCCTTCAGAAAGCTCTGGCGATAGAAGTCCAAAAGAGACAGATTAAAAGAAAAAGGCATACAGAAGAGATCAAAGTCAAACCAAAAAGGAAAAAATATTGACTCTGTACAGAGTAAATCCAAAAAGGAGATGTTGTAGCATACTTATGGACGATAATGGCTATACCCTCATTCCCATAAATACAGTAGTGAATACTGTATGTGTTGGTCTGCAGTCTGCCATTGTAGATTCATTGTGGAATTCACTTGACTCACTTCTAGCAGTTGACTACTTCTATGCACTGCCGACAAATCTTATATGCATTGTTCTTGTCCTAAGTATTATCATTCATTACCAACTTTCATGTGATTATTCTATTCAGTAACCTTCCTTAGGTTACAACATAAGCTAAAAAAATAGCAGAGTCATTCACATTATATTCCTTAGTACTGGATGAAAGTAATGACATAGAGGACCCAACTCAGCTTTTAATTATTATCAGAGGGATTAATAACAATTTTGAGATAACGGAGAAATTTTTGGCAATGGAATCCCTAAAGGGAACAGTGTGGGGAGAGGACTTGTATGGCAGTGTGTCAGGGGTCATCAAGAGGCACAAGCTACCTTGGAATATGCTCACCAATGTTACCACAGATGGATTACCAAATCTGATTGGAAAAAATGTCGGGTTGCTCAAAAGAATCCAGGACAGAGTGAAAGAGGACAACCCTAAGCAGGAGGTAATCTTTCTACACTGCATAATCCACCAGGAAATGCTGTGTAAATCCATATTGCAGCTTGACCATGTAGTGAAACTAGTTGTAAAACTCATTAATTTTAGTTCAGTTTATTAAGTTTCTTGAAGAAACTGATGCCAATCACCAGGACTTGCTTTACCACTCCAATGTCTGGTGGTAAGGTAGAATTTTTCAGATTTTCCTCTAAAATATTGTAGTACTGTTCTTTTTTTAGGGAAGTGATGATTTTAAACAGATACAAGAATTTATTGAAAAATATATCTAAAAAATTGAGATAAAAATTTTAATATAATTTATTCTTATCAATAAAATGTAAGAATTAATTTTAAAAAATGTTTACTAATTTGAAATAAAAATATTTTATTTAAAAGATCTATGTTTTAAATAGAAAATTTAAATATTTTCTTAGTTCTGTAAAAGAATCTATATCTTCTGATGAAAGTAGGTCACCAACAACTTGGAAATTTTCAAAACTCATCTTAAATTTTTGTAAAAAACAACTTGATTGGTTGATAAATCCTTCAGGTGCATAAAAATACAACTTCTAGAGAAATTTGTCCACAAGACTGTAGTCTATCTTTTTCCCTTAAATTTTTGGTATGTGAAAATTTTCAGAGATATGTGAGAATGTTGGCAGATAGGGTGCTTCAAAACAATAAGAGGCCAGCCATCTATGGAGTATTTTTGGCAAATGGTGGTTTGTCAACATTATGACTGATGCTTAATTACTAAGGGTGTCTATTCACAAAAGAAACAAGATGCCACAATTTCTCACCTACTTATCTCTACTGTTTAACATTGTCAACAACAATTCCTTCAGATTCATTCAAAAATAGCACAGTTTCAACAAAAATAGTGAAACTTTCTTTTATTTTCCAGGAGATATCTCATTTCAGATTCATCTTTGGATTTTGTAAAGATTCTCTGGTCACATGTGAAACATGATTCATGTTAATCATCTGAATGTTTGATTTTTACTTTAACAGCATCTTAATACAAATTAGATTTCAACTTAGATTTTCTTATAGTTTAAATCCCACATTAGTTCAGGACTAATTTAGTAAGAAAAGAGTATATATTGAAATTCTTTGGTCATATATTAATCATAGGATACACATAAATCAAGGTCATTACAATACATCTTTGAAAAAATTACATTCAATCTTTAATAAAACAGCATTTATAATACACACAATTTAATAAAAACCAAGTTGGAAAATGTATTATGAATAGAAATTGTATTAATACTTTTTTATGTAGTTATATCAATGTCAATAGACTAGTGGTGAAGAAAGCACTCATTTTACATAACAAATACTTATTGTTCAACTTAATCTCTATTCTTGTGTATGCACATTATTCTAGAGTGAATATTAATAACATTGATAAAATATTATATACTGTCAAGCTACAGAAATACAGCTATACAAAAATTAGTTATTGATGGTATTATGCATGAGATTATGTTATATGTAGATAAATATTGTACATCTTGATCTGTACATTTTCCTACTTCTCAACTTCCTTGTCATTAATCCAAGTGATATTGGTAGCATACGCTTGTAGCTATTGCTACAGCTCTTTCATAATTAATTATCTTGATGCTTTTATTTCATTCATTTCTTGCTACCATTGTTCATTATTGTGGCTCAAAGCAAGAGAATGACAGTGTGACTACTATTAAGAATTCATTTCATTCAATTCTGCAACTTTATTAAGTCATGATAGTTTGAGGTTCTTGCTTTTATTTGACCAATGGATACTTAATATGTTGCCTCTCCAATGCTGGTTCTTTTTTTTGGTTTCTGATTGTGGGGTACTTCACTCCCTCCTAAGACACTGGTAAATTTTCTAAACCATAGTTACTAGTGTTATTAAAAAGATAAGCTACTTATGTTACCTATGATATCAATTAAAATTTATTAAACTTTATTTCACTGTAACCATTACACACACATGCATGCATGCATACATACTGTTGTAGAGTAGTTTTCACAGTGGAGGCTTGTATTTCAATAAGTCGTCCTAAAGTAGGTTCGACGTACAAAATGTTAGGAACTTGAAATAAGAGTTAATGACGCAGCAATCTAGTTGTGATGGTTGGTACTTCAATGTCCGATATCGACTGACTCGCTCAACACCACTGAGCCCCACTGGCGACCGCTACTACTACTTATGTGTGGGAGAGTCTATTAATAATAGAATAGGTACGTCAGGTATAACATCCCCCCCCCAAACTTTACTCCGTAGCAGTAAAAAGTTTTCTTTCTTTATTTATTTTTCAAATTTTTACAGAAAATATGAAGAAAAAACAACAAAAAAAATTTTTTTTTTTTAAACAACATCATAGCATATTTCCTACGTTATTTGATCCACTTTTAAATGATCAGTTGCCTTTTTTTTTCTTCTGGATCGGCGTACCTTAAGTAAAATTATTTGCAGGGGTTGTTAGATCAAACTTATTGAAAATCACCTCCATCGGCGTTTTTTTTTTTTTTTTTGTGGGGCCGCTGTCAACCATGTCTGAAAAACGTCGTCTGATCTGTTTACTGCACGTGAGTTTTTCCCCTTTCACGAAGTATGTCATATAGCCAATCCGCTTTTCTATTTTTTTTTTTTTATTATTTCCATAATGTTACCAGAAACAACCATCCGCTTTGCAAGTGAACAACAGTTGTGATGCTGACTCAGTTGTCAAAGTACCTCATTTTGAAGGATATTAGGGATGCCTATGAACAAGAAGTCCAGACATGGATCACCAATGGTTGACTAATAGCATACCTTAAAAGAAATTGGAGCCATCCAATGACTTAATGCCATTAATGGCTGTCGTACAGCACGACACAGGAAAAATTTGCCCAGTGATGCACAAGCTCAATGAACATATTGATGTGTTCACTGCAAATGTGGTCATTTGTTTGGCCAAACTGCAAGAGTGGCACCCACAAGGTAAATGTGGCCATACTTGCAAAAAACATATCTTCAAGTACATGTCCATGATTCACATTGGCTGTATAAAACATAAAACTGTGATGATCAAGGGGAAGCAGTTTTGCCTAATGCAGTTGGGATTCAGCCTCAACATGGAGCCTCTAGTCATGAAGTCTATTATTGACACCATGAAGTAACAGGCAGAGTCAGTTGGGAAAGCAATGTCAGCGTACATTCACAATGGGAACATCATGTCTGCAGAACTTGTCAGGGAAAAATTGGCCAAGTATAGGTTGATGTGCAAAGACCCAGAACATTTGAAGAATGGGGCTTGCATACTTGGACTGGAAGTCTGTGGGGAGCATAACACTCTGCAATGAATACAGGGAAGTGCGATCCTAGGTGTCTCTGATGTCATAACTCAGTGAAATGTCTTCTCACTGTGCAGGAAGCTGGTGGAACATCTCCCCATGTGTGGTTATTCAAGTGGCAGACAAATGCAGTCACAAAAGGATGGGATGACTAAGTTTATGACATCCCTCTCAAGCGACCAGTCTGTGAACAGATTTGAAATCCATATATTGGTCTATTGCAGAAGTTAGCAAACTGTGGCATGACAAGCAATTTCCAATGACACACAGCCACAAATGACATCACAAAGTCCGAATTAATAACTGCTACAACACAGATATTCAGCAGTTTCAATTTTAATATATACTAAAGTATATATACTATATTACTATATAGAATATATTGTAGAACAGGTATATTGACCTTGACTTGTATAAAAATATGTATGGTGTTGGCACACTGAATGATTTTAAAACCCTAAGTTAGCAAATAGCAAGAGGTTGCTGATCACTGGTAATAGGAGTGGTACAGGAAGATGTAGCAATGTTGGAGGGTGTGTGCTGGCTTCAGCCAACAAATAACACCTAACATGTCAACTTCACTGGACTAGATGCTGTAATTAAAGACCTCAATGTGGCTTTACACTGGCAGATAAAAAGTTTTCACATAAAAAACAATTCCTTGTGAGTGTGCTACTGGATGTCTGACACCCTCAAAGGTAAACCAGGGTACATACAAAAGCAGTGAGTGAGATGCTGGTGCAATGAAGCACAATCAAGGAACTGGTTCAAGAATACAATCTGTCTGTCAACATGGTGTGGAGTTAAATCACAATCTGAGAGGGGGAGGTGTCACTGGTCAAAAGCCGGATATGTAAATGCACAGGTTGCACAAAAAATCAACAGGATTCAACTCTTGCCATGAAACTTCTATGCACTCTGATCCAAACAAATGCTCCATACTCTACAAGTTCTCTCCCCATCTGACTGTGCAATCCACTCTTTATTTCTATTTCCAATCAGGCATGCAAATCACCGATAGTATAAAAAAAGAGTATTATCATGCATGTGTAGTGGGATGATTGCAAATGGCTGCTTCTTGCAACCACGTGTGGCATCACAATATCAGCCATGTTAGATTTACACACCAATAGGTATGTGCCTACTTCTCCCTGTGAGGTAAGTGTATTTTCTCACTACATGGTACTGGTCATGTCAAACCAGAACTTGGCAGACAAGATTACCCACATACCCCAAAAGTGGCTTGATATGGCCAAAAAGGGGCCTGAACATGTGCAGCAGCTGTGTGTTGCTTCCCTGGACACCATCAGTTCCAGTCAGATAATGGAAGTATATTGACACAGTGGGCATCCCGGAGTGTGGTATACCACATACTTTGTGAGGAGAGTTTGTTCTTCTGTGTCAAAGGTCATCATAAAATCAGCCATTGGGACCTGTGTGTAGTACACAACAATAAATCCTGCGCCAGTTCATTGGCAAAAGGGCAGATTGGGAATGAACATTACTTAGCAACAACTTGGCATGGACTTCACGCCCTACCACAGCAGACATTATCTGATACTAACAGACTGTTTTTCTGTGTGGCAGGCCATTACACTGCCAAGACTCATTGAGTATCACATGTCAGTTGGAGTTGGTGTTCTGTGAGAGAGGACCACCACCTGAGCTACTCACAGACAATGATACTGCATTCCACAGCAGGAAGTACTGGGCTTTTGCCGAAGGATGGGATGTGCCTTTGCAATTCTGATCTATGTATGTCCCAGTAGGAAATGGAATAATAGAATGGTGTCACAGAAGTGTCAAGAGGATTGCAGCCAAGATGAAATGTACTAGTATAATATAATCCCCAAAGATGATACTTCACTACTGACTGTGCCCACAAAATCAAGTGTACAGATAAAAGGTTCAGCTTAAAGGAATTGATTCAGTGCCTTCAATGATGTCTGAGGTGGACCACAAAGTGTACAAGGTAGGAGACCCCCACAAAATGGGTGTATTACAACTTTTGGAAAGGGATGACTTACTGGACTTTGTTAGTCTGTAATCAATTTTGGTGAATGGAATACCACACCATGCCATAGATCATCGTCTTTCCCTGACTTTACAATCTTCAATAAGTCGTAAAGATGACATGTATGAAAATGAAGAGAAAGTCCTTGTGAGCATGGATTGGCCAGATGATCCCATGGAGGAAGAATCACATGGGGATGAGGTGTAGAAACACAAACCACACCTCCTTTGGATAAGCACTTGCCAGAAGAAACTCACTCCAAGCAGTCATATCTGTGATCAGAAGATTAGGAGGGGAATATGGTGAACATGCATCACTGCAGATGCAATAGAGGCCCTGGAACATGCAGTCCTGAGTATAAGGATAAACTACATCCAGCAACAAGGCCTCTGATCAGAAGGTTTTAAGTAGTGTCGAACAACCTCTTAATTGCTGTTCTTCCCACGTTCACAGGTGGTAGCACCTGTTAGGATCCTAGCTATGGGTAAATAGTTTCCCCCTTCCCCAAACTGGTGTCTGAATACTAAGAAAGAGTAAAGATGGGTTTGCCATAGGTGGCGACTTGTGATGCCTGGGGATGTAGTCCTGGTGACTGAGTGACCCTGATCCGGTATAAAATGACCAGGAGTGTCCACAACACATTATTCCAGTACTTATCTGGGATAGATGGGCAGATGGAATAGCCCAGTCCATTCCAATTGGCTAGTCATATAGTAGCAAGGGCTATGTCTATATTTCTGAGATGAGGTATTATGTACATTATTTACATTATTCGGACTACTGTCCTCATCTTTGTCGCCATATTTATCACAACATTTTGGCCGTTGTATGCTCCAGCCTTCTTCAGGTGGTTGGAATTTGAACCGAACCCTTTATTTCGCTCACTGGGGTAGACTGTTCTAGTTCCTCCCAGTTAAGGCAGTGGAGAACTTTCAGAGGGAAATTAGCAGAAGATAACTGACATCCATTAAACATGACACGTGGAACTAGAACAGTCTACCCCAGTGAGTGAAATAAAGTGTTCGGTTCAAAATTCCAACCACCTGAAGAAGGCTGGAGCGTACAACGTCCGAAACGTTGTGATAAGTATGGCGACAAAGATGAGGACAGTAGTCCGAATAATGTAAATAATGTAGCAAGGGCTAGTTGAGATGATAGATAATGGTTCCAACATTGCTGTGAAGATCAGAGCAAATGGGATTATTCCCTCCTGATAGTGTCCCTTAAGAAAGAACTTCGAGGTGGATGGGGAACACAGACGGTGAATACAAAAATCAAAATTATATGGCTATCTCTTATAAACAAACCAAGAGGCAACATGAAACAGAAAGTGAAAATGAAATATCAGAAAAAAAAAAACAATTTCTAATTTTCATGGTTATAGAATCATTAGATGGTGAAATATCAAAAGTGTCTCCTTTTGTGTTGCAAATATCAGCCATGGTTGAACCAAAATCTGTAAAAAAAAAAAAAAAAAAAAGTAAAATAATACTCTTTTAATTCAAGTAAAAAACAAAAACCAGAAAAATTACTAAAAATCAAGCAAATAGACAACAATAAAGTAAAGGCTTACCCCCACCAATTTCTTAATTCATCTAAGGGAGTAATAAAATGCCCAGAACTGTCACTCTGCTCACTCAAAAAAATTAATAATGATGATACCCAAAAAAACAAGGAGTAACAGATGTCAAAAGAATTCAAATAAAAAGAAATGACACATCAATAAACACAAACACATACATTTTGACATTCAACAAACCTACTCTACCTAGAGAAATAAAGACAGGTTACTCAGTGGTCAAGGTAGAGCTTTACATTTGTAATCCCTGTAGATGTCACAAATGTCAGAAATTTGATTATCTATAAAAATTTTCTATGCGAGCATCACTCTGTCGAAGATGTGGGGAACTCAAGTTGGATCATGAAGAGTCACCCTGTGAAAGGCCTCCTTTATGTTCAAAATGTAAAAAAAAAAAAAAATGATCAGCAGACTCTAAAGAGTGTAACATCTAGAAAAAGGAAAAGGAAATAATAAGAATAAAGTACGCACAAAACATCTTGTTCCAAGAAGGCAAAAAATGGGTTGAATCTTATTCACTTCCAACATATATGCAAATGTAGCTAAAATATCAAACCACCAAAATGGCATCCAAGAGTTGGAAGCAATAGGAAGCCAAGATCTTACAACTCTAATAAGTGAATTAAAAAGTTTAATAGAACTATTAAAATGTAGTATATCACACATAAATCAAACTCCCATAGACAAAACAAATCCTATCCTGTCAACCGCAAACAAAAAAGAATCTATATGTACCAAACAATTAACTCCAAAAATCACGATCCAAAGTACAAAAATCCTTCAAGAAATAGAACCCTCTAAACATTCCCAAGAGAATCAAAAGGTGCATAAAAAATAACATAACTCAGTACATCATTGAAGAACCAAGAGAAATGGGCATAGATGAACAAAACTCTATCCCATCTCAAACAAGGGAATGGTCATCATCCAAACAAAGATTATCAAAAGAACCTAATGGAAAATCTAAGGAAACAAGATCAAACAAACAAGCTGAAACAAAAGATCTTCAAAGACCAAAACATGACAAGAAACAAACTGCTAATAGACCAGAGAGCATAGAAATTATGGACACTCCTAATGTTTCAACTGAATAACTATCACCAGGTGTTATTTCCTTTGCTACAACCAGCTGTCTAAAATTTAGAGACCTTTTCAAATCATAACACATGTGACATGTTGCTCCAGAGTCCACAATCCAGTTCCCCTTTTCCTTATTAGTTAGTAATGTATTATCTGCAAATAAACCAAGAATCCTCATTTTCTGAGTTACTGGAGTCTCTTTCCAATTTCATCATGGTATAGGCTATACTTTTGGAGAAATTCCCTTTCCAATTCATCTCCTTTCTATCTTGACCAAGTAGCTGACAGTTACATTTCACCCTTCCATTTTTTTCTACAGTGGTAACATTTTAGTCCACATTTGTTGTGTTTTGACACCATAGCTTTGGATTCATCATTACCACTTTCCTTTTCTTTAAATTTTAACTGCTCATACAACAGTTGTTCAGTCACCAATACCCACTTAAGCACATCATGACTAGCTTCAAGTGCTGTCACCAACATATTATAAGAATCTGGTTGATTAGCTAAAAGATGTTGTTGTGGATTCCGAGATGAAATTCGGTCTCCAATGAATGACAACCGCAAGAATTAAATATAAGAAATTAAATGTATTTACACAATAATACAATGAGTAATACTGTTAGTAAATTCAGGAACGCTGTTAGTGCCAACAATAATATATATATATTCAGTCTCGAAGTAGGACTTCCTTAGAGTCTACGTGCTTGTAACTGACCTACAAGCAGTTACCTCACACTATTACTCTACCTCCAACTCAATCACAATCTCTGCTCACTCTCTCTATCTCTATTCTGATTGACTCTGGGTATTTAATGGCAGCAGTCCAAGTAACGCTCTGGTCGAGTCCACTTATATAAAAAAGGGGTGGACCCCGTAACAGATGTACAATTCAATCCTCCTAGAATTGCTGATGACTGACAACTCTTCAAATATTTCTGCCATTGCTTTAATATGTCTGTTAACAGAATCACCTTTTTTAATTTAAGCAAATATCCTTCTCAACACTAACTTGTTTGCCTACATTTTCTTTTGAAATTGGTCTGCCAATTTTTTCCACACTACAGCAGGATTGTCAGGGTCCCCAATTAAATACAACAGTGACAGTTCAACTGACAGCACAATCGTCACCAAGGCATGATCTTACCGTGACAGCTATTTTGAGTATAAGTTCACATGTTTTAGGTTCAGTAACAATATGCCTCTCATTAACTATGTTCCATAACCCCTCTCTAATCAATGCCATTATGCATTGCACTTTCCAAGTGGCGTAATTTGCCCCATTCAATGGCACAAGATTAATAAGCTTTGTTTCTATCACCATATTCAATCTTATTACAACTTAATAAAATTCTCTTCAACGTGCAGCAAATTCAAGATGGCTATTATGATCCCATAAGGTTCTTAAAGTTCAGCAGATTCAGTTAGATAGCAAACATAGAAATACCTTGTTTTGTGTGAATACAGGTATTCAGCTTCATATTCCAGACAGGAGGATAAACTTGTTATAGACAAGCGTATGGTCACAAGAAAGAAATACGACAACAGCAGAAATAGATTTACGTGATTTATTTCAATATGAACGTGTGGGTTTGGGACAGCTACTTTGTGGTATAGTTCATAAGCCGGTTGCCGACCTGGGTTGATCTCTCATAGTAGTTCTCACTGGTTGGCATGGCACTCCTCCTGCTGACTGCTGCTGACTGCCCAGACTGACCGTGACAGATCTCTTCCCTGGCCTCCTGTTGACTGCTCTTGTACTTCCCTGTGTGACCCCTTTTATGGCGTTTTTTATGGCTTAACAAGCTTAAAAAACGACGCGAGTATAATTAGGAGGGAAGCATTTTTATTGGTCGAGAAATAGGAACACTTTAAAATATTATTTTATTTTTCGACCTGAACTTGTGTGTCGATAATGGTCATTTTGTGATGGGGCCTTGTCCCGTTCACATCCGGCTCTGGCTCTTGAGTATGTTAGTTTATTTGTCTGCAAATCAGCCGAGATATGCCTTATTTTATTTTATAACAAACTTAAGAAGGAAACAGGCACATGTACCATGCTAACACATGCAGTGACTTTTATTTTATTTATTAGGGACAGCACAACAGTACACCCCCATATCAACAATAAAAATAAAGAAACTAGTGCTAGATAACTCTGACCCCTTTATCGAACTATAAGTGTTCATCTGACTAGAGTGGAATTTTCAACATTACCTACCTAAGGAACTTATGTAAATGGATGGAAGAGCAGGGAGTGGGAATGACAGTAATAAAAACAAATTCTGCTAATAGCCACAAAGGATAGAAAGTTGTAGAGAGCCATGCTCACACATGTCTTGAAAGAAAAAGACTTGTAATCTTTACCAGACATTTTTAGTACAGTTAATAAAAGATAAATATTCAGCAATTTGGTATTGAAAACTTTGTTTTTTGGAGAAGACATGTTCAGTGAAGAATATTTTAAGAACAATGAGGACCAAATTCATTGGCAGTAACCAATAAAATCTGTGTGTTAACTAGTGGGTGTATAATTTAGTCACAAATATATTAAGAATTTGGGTTTCCATCCTTCAAATATATTAAATAAATCCAACTCCAGATTTATCAAAGGTGTATCTTGAGAGGATGAAAATTTGTGGCAATGTATAGATTAAAGAAGTAACTTTGTGAAGCATTTTTATGTTCAAACATAAAAGTTAATTTAATTTCCAATAAGTTTTAAATTGTTCAACTAAAATTTATCTTTCCTAATTATCATATTGAAACAACTATTGTCTTGTCTGATATATAATGTTATTAATTTATGTAAAGTTTCAGTAGCATGTCCAAGAAATCAAGAAAATGGTACATGACAACAGTGACTCAGCTGAATTGGAATATGTTTAAATATGGCTAACATGCTTCAACAATGCAATGTAATGAAGGAGTACAATGCTCAATACTAAACATGATTGACTTTTCAGATTGAAAAATGTACAGGTAAAATGCAAAATATAAATAAAGAATTTGATCTGAATGTTTCTGACTAAATGAAAAGTTCTACTGATTTGATTCCTTGGCAACATTCCCATTTTGTAACCTATCATTGGCCTTGTATTGGGTGAAAAAAAAAACTCTTAAAGTTAGCCATGGCTACTGAAATTAACTACATGAATATGTAAATTTTGTGAGAATAACAGAAATGTGAATTTCTTGGTCTCAATGAACTTAAAAGAATAAAAAATATCTAGGCCGTGACAGATGTGGATAAACTGTGGGGGCAATACTGAACAACATCAAATCTGCAATAGCTCCTTTGTTCAATCAATCTGAGGTCCTGACTTCCTCAGCTGATAAGGCTGAATGCTTTGTTCGGAAATTCTCATCCAATTCAATGCTTGACTCATCCAGTGTACCCACACCCATTTTCCCTCCAGAACTGAGGCTCTATTGAGTGAGTTGCACATAACCTCATTAATAGTATTGGACATCATCTCTAAATTAGACTTCAATAAGGCTAGCAGTTAGGATGTGTTATCAGCTGTTGTCCTGAAGAAATGTGCTCCTGTACTGGCTCCTATCCTCTCGAAACTATATAAATACTGCCTCAACATCTCTTGCTTTCCAGCCTGTTTGAAGTCCTCATCTGTAATTCTATATATTTACATTATTTACATGTTTCTTTAAGAAGCTATTTATTTATCAACTATAAAAAAAAATTATGTCGGAAACTCACAAAGCATATAACTTGTTTAAAATTTTATTAAATTACCGCTCCATCTCATTTTTTCTTAGTAAATGATACTGTCTAGTGTGTAAAAAATGTATCCATTAACATCTGCTCCTGCTTAATGTCTGTGCTGCCATTGACTGCCAATCTGCAGGTCATGACCCATTTATGAAAAATAATTTCTTAATTTTTGCTTCTTCACTTAGTTTAAATTTAATGTAAATTATATTCAATTGGTTGATCTTATAACCTTATAACTCCCACTTTTTCTTTTTTCATAAAAGGTTATATTTTGCTTTTAAATCTAAATAAATAGTGCACTTGCCAGTAATTTACAATCATCTGATGAGATGCATTTGATACACCTTGAAACACCGCTGCAATTGTGTAGCGATTTTGACATGTTTTCGATGTAATATCCTAAAATATATATGAAGTTTATGAAGCATTTGTGTATATTATTGAATATAACTTTATTTATGCCCTGTTAATATCCAAATAATTTATTTTGTCAATTGAAAAACTTACTGGAGAGTTTTTATAAGAAGTAAATATTAATGCAAGAAATAAAGGCAAGAAAAAAAACCAATAAATTAATAAAAATATGATAAATATTAAAATTCTATATTCTTCTTTCTTTTTATGTGCCATGTCCTTTCAGGACGTAGGCGATCATGGCTCTCCACCTCCCTCTATCCCTTGCAGCTCTCAACAAGTTCCTTTCCTCTGCTTCCTCCCTCAGACCACTTTCTGTCATTCACTTGCTCAAGCTTGTCATGTATGTTAGGCACTACTTTCCCTTGTCTCTCTTTCCCTCTATTTGACCCATGAGTATCAGCTTCTCCAAGCCCCCTTTCCTCATTATGTATCCCAGAAACTTCAGCTGCCTCTTTCTTATGTTAAGTATAAGCCTTCTCCTTCTTAGTAACCTATCTAAAACCTCATCGTTGCTCACATGCTCAGTCCATGATATCCTCGGCATCCTTCTGTAGAATCACATCTTCGTCGTCACGAGTCTCTTCATCATTCTTGAGGAAATCGTCCAATATTTGCTGCTGTAAAGAAGGACAGATGTCACGTAACAGTTCAGTATTCTTTCCTTTGTTACCAAAGAAATCCTCCTGTTTTGCAATACTCTGCTCAGCTTTAGGAATGTGTCCTTGGCCATTCCAATACATCTATGGATCTCAGTGTCACACTTACCCTCTTCTGTCAAGATGCTTTCCAGATATCTAAACTTCTGCGTCTGTTTGATACTAGTGTTCTTGACCTGCAAATTGCATTTCGGGCTCTTCCTCTTACTGATAACCAAGCATTTCGTCTTCTTGTAGTTTATGCTTAGTCCTTTCTTCTCACTCTCTGTTGGTACTTTCTGTAGAAGATTTTGTAATTTCTCTTCCATATCTGCTATCAGTACTGTGTTGTCTGTATATCTTATGTTGTTAAGATTGTGGCTGCCAATGCTAAATCCCAGTAGGGTTTCCAGTTCTCTCAGAATTGCTTCGCTGTATAGGATATAAAGGTTTGGTGAGAAGACGCATCCCTGCCTTATGCACCTTTCTATTTTTGTATATTCACTGAACTCATTCCCTATGCATATGCATGCTGTTTGCTGCCAGTTTAGGTTCTTGATTGTTCTGATATCTTTCCCAAATATATCAAGGTTGCTGAGCTGTTCCATCAGGTCCTTGCGGCATGTACTTTGTCGAAGACCATTGCATAGTCTATGAAACATAGATCCATGTCCTTCTGAATCTGTATCGCTCTTTCTGATAACATTCTGAGCATGAATATTATGTTCCTCGTTCCAGTGTCTTTAACAAACCCACACTGTTCTTGTCCTATCTCTGTCCTGATTCTGCTTCACGCTCTATTCAACAGAATATGGATGATCAGTTTTGTCATGTGGCTCATCAGGCTTATTGTTCGGTGGAGTTCGCATTCAGTTGTGCTTGGTTTCTTAGGCATGGCTATGAAGATAGTTCTGCTGAGGTCTTCCAGTATCTCCCCGCTGTTGTAGATTTCATTTGTTATTTCGGTAATCTTGTCTATGCCAAAGTCATCTAAGGCTGTCAGCATTTCTGCTACAATTCTGCCTTTTTCCTTCTCTAATATGAATGTTCTAGCCTTTGATTTTAGGCAGCCAGTTGATGAGCATGTCTTCTGTCCTGTTAGTTGTCTTATTTGTCTGTGCATGTGTCTTTTGTTGGTAGTACTTAATCTTTCTATTTCTGCATATTTTTCATTTAGCCATTCTTCTTTAGCTTGCTTGCATTTGGTCCTTATTTCATTGTGTAATTTTCTGTACTCTGTCTCATATCTTGGCAGGGTTTTCTGTCTCCTTTCCATCATGTTGAGAATCTCATCAGTCAACCAATCATTTTTCCTTCTTTGTCCTGTCTCCTTTGGGATGATATCATTTGCTGATGTCACTATAGCGTCTCTTAGCTTGACCCATTTTGAGTTTCCATTGATTGCCTTGTATCTTCTCTTCTCAGTGTCCATATATTTTTCTTTTAGGTTAGGATCACTCAGGAGCTTGTTGTATTGCAATTTAGGTGCTTCATTAGGCTTCTTTAGCTTCCGCATTCTCACTCTTAATTTACATATAAGAGGGCAATGATCGCTTCTGCAGTTGGCACTTGGGTAGGTTTTGCAGTGAATCATTGCATTCCTGAATCTTTTGTTGATGGTTATGTAATCAATTTGGTTTTTTAGTTGCCCATAGTAGTCTTATTTAGTTGTCCATAGTAGTCTCGGATGTTTTTGGAACCATGTGTTGGCTATTACCTGGTCACTGGCGGTGCACCATTGGATCTATTTTTCTCCATGTTCATTGCAGGTTCCTAGTCCAAATCTTCTTGCTATATCCCTTGCCCTTTCCCTGCCTACTTTGACATTTAGGTCTCCCGTGATAATGATGTTTTCCTGTGATTTGCATAGACTTTTGGCACTGTCCAGCATAGAGTAGAAAGATTTGATGTCCCCCTCTTTGCTTTGTGCCATTGGTGTGTAAACTACTATAATAGTCACATTGAATGGCTTCCCTTTCAGTTTCACTACCAGAATTCTTTCAGAAAGTTGGTGGTATCCTAGAATGCATTTCTGAAATGCACTATCTAGTATTAGTCCGACTCCTTTGTCGTTCTTCTCATATAAATTATCCTTTGTTTGTCACTGATGAAATCAACGTTGTTTGGCTATCTAGTTTCACATACACCTAGAATGTTGATGTTAAGTCAGTTCATCTCTTGTTTAACATTATCAAACTTGCTGCGGTTGTTCAATGTTTGGACGTTCCATGTCCTGATAGTTAATTTGTGTTTGGTGCAAGCAGTTGCAGAATAACGGTCCTGTGACACCTGTCGCTCATGTCATTCCTTTCCGGGCAAGGGATCAATTCCGAGGAATTTTCTCCCTTTTACATCATTTATGTTAGCAGTCACTGGATGATTGTCAGGTGACACCAGTTGCGCCTTTGGTCCTTGGCGAGGAGCTAATTGCCATAGACTTAACCCCCTTCACGCTGTTAGGTTTTGTATAATCTGAGTTGAAAGCCATGATTTGTCTTGGGATATGTAGTGGAGTGGTTTCCTGTTGCCTTCTCTACGGTGGTTTATGGAGACACCACTTCTAGTTATCTGGCCTTTGACTTAGAGAGTTCCTCCGCCTTTTGTGAGCTCTTGTTTTTTGTCCCACTGGCTTGTTAACGAACCACCACACTCAAAACTTTTGAGTGGGATAGTCCGTTTAGTCACCGACATTTCGACTGGAATACTTACCAAACAAAAAGAAAGGTTTTTTTTTTTTATAATTAAGTTTTAACTTAAAATAAGTTCCATTTCTCCATATCCAAAAAAATAATAATAATAATAATGTGCTATTATCCAGCATTGTGAAAAAAGCACTTCTTTCTACTTACACATGGGACCTTGTGTTCAATTCCTGCTATACTCGGATCTACATTAGAATGAACTCTTCCTCCTTCATAAATACTAACCTGCGAGACTTCCTAGGGAGGCAGTCAGGACGCAGTGCAACCTGATAGTTCATATGGACACTTCTATCTGCTGACTAATAACACTCTTATTTTGCATATATGTTCTTTTATTTCAATACACTTGTTCAAACTACCTTCTTCTTTCTGTGTCTTTCTTTCTGGCCCTGAACAGGCCACAAAAGTTAAATTACAAAAGAAATCAGTTTTTAAAATTACTGATATTTAACCATATAACTGGATATTAATTGATTTGAATGAAAAACAAATAAGTTTTGGTCAAATTTATGAACCATAGAGAAGAAACAAGAAGTCCCTTTATAGAATCAGCTGCATAAATAACAATAATTACTAATTTTGTTATCCCTCATTGATGCACTCATCAATACAAATCTTTCCAACAAATTGGACTGTTAATTCTTATCATGGCCCTGGCTGTAAATTGACTCTGACATGGAACAGTAAATTCTTGCTTATTCTGGTTTAGACTACTTCCTGTTTAGAATTACCTGTCATATTAAATGTTGTTAACTATTAACTCAGTTACACTAAAGTCTTGCTTATTTCTTAGTTCATGCAAGATAGAAAGGGAGATAATTATGTTTAACTGAATTTCACGAGACAGAAAATGTTCACTTGGTAGGTTGAAAGGTCATTAGGTTTTTTTTTTATTCACTAGAGTAATAACCAAATATTTCTGAAAGGATAACATTAAGCATAAGTGATGTAGAAAAGGCAAAGAATGCATAAAGAAGGTAATCACAGTTCTGATAAAGAAAGGAAGAAGAGAAGAGAAAGTAAAGAGAAAACAAAAGATGGTAAAAAGAAGAGAAAAGCTACAAAGAACAAAAGGAGAATACAAAGAAGAAAAGGAGGAGAAAACACAGGGATAAAACAAATGACAAAAAAGAGAAAAATAACAAAAGAGAGGTGAAGTTAATGTGGCATAAACTGACTAAATTAATTTTGCTTTTCTCTAAATCATTAAAATGGTTCTTATATTACAAACCCAATATTTATGTTTTGCCATAACTGCTTAATTACATTCAAAAATAAAAAATTTAGTGTAAAAGTGTACTAAGAGAAGTGGCAGCCCAAATAAACCCTGCTAATTTTCACTTACAGTAGTAACTAGTTTTGATAGGCAAGAATGGTTTCTTTAGCTGTAGTAAGTGTTATAATGAGCATTTAGTTGTAAAGGAAAGGAACAAACAAGGATTACAATTTCAAAAACATGTGTTGATGAAAATTCAGAATATATACATAGTTGTGTGAAATGTGGCAAAAATTGTTCATATATGTTTCCTTAATTGTCACTGGTATGGAGTGTTATCAGTAGGGCTGGGAGTTGACTGATTTCTTGGACTGGTTGGCCAAGGTCACAGTTAGTCAGGCTAGTGAAGCCAAGTGGGTGTCATTTGTCTGAATTGGCATATGCCTTTCTTCATGGTTGAAATTGACACTAGTGAGATTTTTGATGGTCTGATGATGAGGGCAAAGTGTTGAAGTAGAACTGCCTGGTAAAGTTGGTTAGTGGGTTGAAGTCATGGTGGTGGGTTGATTTTTTAGTAAGGCATGTTGGTTGCAAATTGGTTGACAGTGGTGATGAGGGATTAGGTGTAGATAGTGAATGTTAACTGAGCAGAATGTCTCTGTTAGATTCTGGTCAAATGTGGTATCAATGAGACAGGGTCACTGTGGTGACAAAGAAGGCCTGGAGCTGGATGATGACAATGTCCAATTTGTTGAAAAGGTTTTTATTGGTGAGTGCATCAATGAGGGATAACAAAATCAGTAATTATTGTTATTAATGCAGCTGATTCTATAAAGTAATTTGCTTGTTGCTTTTCTATATCAAGTTATATGATTATATATCAGTAAATTTTCAAAAATAATCTAGAATTTTAATTACAGCTAAATGTTATCCATGGGCTGCAGCAAGGACAGCTCATCTGCTTTTTTTCTAAATATGGGAGTTCCTTTAATTTTCAGAGTAATTAGTGAGCTATATACATTTTTCTTGTATTTTTTTTTACTTGAATATGAGTTCAAATAGTATAAACAAAAATAAATAAAATGGTTTAAAGGGAAGCAGGAGAAAAAGTATAAAAAAATTTGTTTAAGAAAATTCCCTCAAGGAACCAGAAAGGAATCCTTTGAAAAGTACACATAGAAATCAGGCCTTTTTATTATTCTCATCTATAACATTGCATCAACTACATGCATTTCACCAATGGTTGTGTCTTTCCAATTTTTCAATCCACTTTTCTTCTTCAGTCATCTTGAGATAAATTTCTGTTTGCAAATTTCATTAGTAGATGCATTAGTTTCCAAGAATAATTTTCAAAATGTCAACATCTTGGATGCATTCAAATCCTCTAAAGCACTATTGAAATTGATTTCTTTTATTTTAAGACCTAAACTTCCATTAAAATCAATAGAAGTACAAAATTATTTCTCACTTTGAGTGACCATTTTTCTTGTGAAGTACTTAATGTATTTGTCTGTTATCCAACTGTGACCTCATTAATAAATTCTTTATCACTATCAGATGATAAATTTAAGCTTGAGTGATCATTTTATGGAAGATTGAGGATGTGAAAATCTGGCCTTGAATAATATTCAATTCCTCCACAAAGAAAAAGGAAAGGAAAGAAGTTAAAGTATAAAATCCAATTCAAAAAATTGTTGAGATATTTTACAAAATCTGTTTCTTTTTTTAGTCAAGTTTTTTCTTTAAAACTAGACAAAAAGATTTAATGATTCCTCTTACTATTTCAACTTGAACTGTTACATCCAGCTACTATTTAGACCAGTGGTTTTCAACCTTTTTGCTGGAGCAGAACCACAAGGAAACATTCCAGTGGCTCGAGGAACCCCTGCAATAAAAATTACTGTCAAGCATAGTACTTGTGTAACTTCTTGCGGAACCCCTGGGCTTTACTGGTGGAACGCTAGGGTTCTGCAGAACCCTGGTTGAAAACCACTGATTTAGACTATCACATGGACTGATTACTTTATAGGTTATCATTTATTTATACCTGTCATCTGTATGTAGTAGTAGTCACATGAATGTGCACTCATATTTAACAGAAAAATGTTTGGATCTATTTTAAAGTGTGTTAATTGATGGGCATAACATCTTACTTTTTATAAAACGCAGATTGTGTGAGTCTGTACGTTTATATATTGGATCGGATTTCCTACATTTTTCAACCGATTTCAACAAAACTTCACAGGACTGTGTAAAATTATCTTGCGGTGGTTCTGACAGCGCCAAAAATTGGAAAAACTATTGTTTTTGCACAAAATCAATTTGAAAACCCAATAAAACATGATTCTGTCGCCAGAATGAAAGGGGGACAACTCTTATGGAGTTATACTTATAAAACCCAGGTTGTTTGTGTGTGTCTGTGTTCATTTATATATGGGATCGGATTTCCTATATTTTTCAACCGATTTCAACAAAACTTCACTTTTTTTTTTGCAGGTAGTGTTTCTTATTGTCTTGCACACTTTTTTTATTTTTACATTCAGAATGCTTTAAAAATTCCATTTACAAGACAATTGTTTATAATAAAATTCTATTCAATCAATAGACTCATAACGATTGAAAACAGTGTTTTTCTTTGAGTTTGGGTTTGACCAATTCATAAAAAAAAAAAAAAAAAAACTAATTAAGTCATGCGTGTCTGTCAACCTTAAACAATAATCTTTGTCAATTTTATTTTTCAGTCTTTATGATGGTGGATACTTGATCTATCTCTTACTGTTACATCCCTGGGCAACGCCGGTCTCTCCTGCTAGTTTCTAATAACTATATATGCTCAAAAGCTGAAACTTTGCAGATTAATGATCTGATGTTTTAAATGCTGCAACTCTTTAAATTATAAGTTAGTTAAATTTTATTTTAATTTGGTCTGCATTCAGTAGGGATATCATATTAATAATTTCCAATTAAAAATCCGAAGTGGATACGGGGTTAACAATTCCACCCCATAAACATATTTCCTATAGAAACCACAGCAGCAATACCTAGTGTGGTGAGGCTGTGGCACTTTACTCTACAGGAGAGTCTACAGGGTTAACATACTTTTTCTGAGTTAATAAATTTTAAATTTGATTCTCAACCACTTTTCTCTGTTTACACAGATTGAAATCAAGAGGAACAGGGGAAAACTATGTATATCTTACATAGTGAGCTTGTGTAAATGAATGGCAGAACAAGGTTTAGAAGAAATAACAGAAAGACAAAACTTATTAAGTACTACAAAGGACTGGAAGGGGGTTATGTTACATAGAATAAGATTCAGTTATAAAGATCAATTTTCATTTTCTTTGTTCTTTTTATATTAGGTTCCTTGTTTTTCATTTTATTTTTTAAGAATTCTTTTTGTCTTGAGATTAAATTATGACATAAGTTTTAAATAGTTTATTTTAATCTTACATGATTTGGTTTTAGTCTCACATGTCTTTTTTTTTTAATTCTAATATTAAGGACTAATAATAAGTAACAAAGTTTTTTCCGTTTAATTTTTAATTCATTTTTCTCATTTTTTTTATCTCTGTAATTTACTGCTTACTATATTTGAAATTTTTCTACCAAAATATTTTGTTGAATTATTCAATACTTCATATTTCTGTGATAATAAAATCTTTTAGGAAAGCATAAGGGAAAAAGTTTTATACAATATTTTTTTTGACAACCGCAGTGAAAAAGTCAAATTATGATAAAATTATTTTGGAATTTTCTTTCCACCTTCCTAGTATTCTTTTCTTACTAATTTTAGACTTTATATCAAATCTCTTGTTTTGTAGTAGTCCTCAGCCCTATATAAGTTTCTCTTTATCTCTAAGAATGATTATTCTTTTTTTAATTGTATCTTATTTACTTATTCTTCTTTATTCCTTTATTTATTTCTCATATTTATTTTTCTTTCTCATTTCTCTTTTGTCTATTTCACATGTTCAAATAAAAGAACAAGCTTTTTCACTCATTTTTTTTTTTTTTTTTTTTTTTTACTGCTGTTAACATCTTCCTCTGTAGCTGTCTTCAATTGGTATTTGGTTTCAATTAATAGGTATTTTTGGCAAATGCCCGGCCAAAATGGGTGAGGGTCATGCAAGTGACCATAGCGGTTTGGATTAGCCTTCTGCTCTTGAGTCGAATTGATAGCCGTTCATATAGTGTTGGAGTGGCTTGAAAACAAACTTATGGTCACATGGATCCTTTCTGATTGGTCAGAAAATATTTTTATAACTTTTTAATTTTTTTGTTGTCTTGAAAGGGGATATGCAGAGCCAAGTTAAAATTAAGCCAGTTTATGCCATTTGAACAGTGGTTGTTGAAGTGAGCACTTTTGTGGATATTCTCACAGATGACAACATGCCAATAATTTTCAAGACAGGAATCTAACAATGTTCAACCTAATTTTGATTTACATGTTATCAAGAATGCATTCTAACATTATTGTTTATTTTAAAAATATAATATTGACCACCAAGTTAAAAACAATTTTTTTTAATCCAGTTCATCCCAAGCAAGGCAGTAAAGCCACAGACACATGGCTGAAAAGCATGGAGCTGGAAGGGAGTTCCACAAGTGAGAAAAGAAACTGTTAGCATAGAATTTATGGTTACATCAAGCCAGCACAACTGTAAATTGGTGAGACTTTGTCACCATCCTAGTACTGTGCTTAAATTCAAAGACTCTAGGCACCATAGTGAAGACCTCATTCAAACAATTACCATGAAAGTTTTTATAGAAAAGGCAAAGTGAGGTAACCTTATAATGATGGGAAAGTGACTGAAGCCAAGATGCCAGATGAGGACCATTAATATTGCTGTTTCTTCTTTGGATTTTATCAAGAAGCTCTAGATAAATAGCAGGAACACAGGACCATATATGGCAGCAATATTCTAAGCATAGATGAATAGTAGACTTATAGATATGTGAGATAGACTGAAGAGAAAAATTATCTAGCACAACACAGTAAACCAACCTTCCTGGCAGCGGATCTAGCAATGAATTCAATATAGTCTTTCCACTTCATGTCAGCTAAAAATGTTGGCTCAAGAAGGCACAATAAGTCACTCTCCTGGAGGTCAGCATCAGCCATGGTGATGGCAGGCAGAGAGGATTCTCTCAGATGATTAATAGAGAACAGTTTAGTTTTGGAGTCGTTAAAATTAACAAGCCATCCTTTGCTCCAGTTAACAGCGGACTGAAGGTTGTTTTGGATATCAGCTAACATTTAACCTTGTAAAACTGTTCAGACTTACTATCAAAGTAAAATGGTTGTGTCATCAGTGTAGATACCAAGTTGAAAACTGATGTTATTAATGAAAATTGAAAACAAACTAAGACTAAGGATGGAGCTTTGAAGAACACCTGCATTAGTATGAAAAGAACTGGAAGAGTGGCCATTCAGGGTTACTTTCATGTCATGATTCAGTAGTAAAGATTGGATCAATTCAAAAATTTATCCAGAGACCTCATAACTTTTCAGCTTATGGAGAAGACTTGCATGTCAAATCCTGTCGTAAGCTTTTGATTTCTATAGATTTTTTTTTGTCTTCTGATCCAGACCTATTATCTATTGATATTAAAAGTATGACCTGTCAAGATTTTCATAAAATAATTTCTCTGAAGAAAAGTTTTATTTGTTTTTTTTGTTTCAAGACTCAATATTAAATTATGAACTTTTTAACTCATTTTAATACTTCAGTTACTGACTTCAGCTAACAAAGTAACTACTTCAGTTGATGTACTCATAAAAGACCTTGTGAATTGAAGCTGATGATCTTTGATGGATTTTTTTATAATTTTTTTCCTTTAGAAGAAAAAGAAACAACTTAAACAAAATAAGCTGTTGAATTTAATCTTAAAATTAAGGAGAAAAGCAAATTACAAATGAAAATCAATCTTTATTTTAATCACTGATATAAAAACAAAGTTACTATCCATGAAATTCTATAAAATAAAAGAGACAACAATTATCTGTCACTAAATGTGAATAAAGAATCATTTGATGTACATCAATGCATGTATGCTTGTATATACATTTTATATTGGTTCAAAAGTCTAGAGCCCTATTTTTTATACAATGTTAAGAAAATCCTTGAAGTGTGACATCTTTTTTTGCTTGTATATGCATACTCTTTACAAGAGTGTATTAATAAGTCTGTAGAACGATACATAGTTATCAGCTGAATTTTGATCTGAAATATTCACTGTATAATGTTTGTTCTGAAATTTTCGCTGCACTGTTTCACCTGACATTTTCTCTGCACAATGTTTGATTAAAGGAGAAGTATTAAGTGCATTGGTAGGAGAGATATCATTATAATTAGTATAATAATAATTTTGATCTGAAATGTTCACTGTATAATTTTCAATCAGTATGACTAATATTCACCACAGAATTAAGTGAATCAATAAGGAAAGCTGTTTTCTTTCTGAATTTCTGTGATGGGGAATTATCATTATTTACACTATCTATATTTGGACTATTGTCTACATCTTTGTTGTTGTTAAAAAATAACATACCTTATGCAAAATAAATCCTTTTTTTTTCATCATTAAGCTGTAAAATTATTGATATACTAATGTAAGAATTGTTTATGGGAAAGTGAGGATGTTAGAAGGTTGAATATAAAAACAACACTGTTTACTATATGTTTAATTTAGGAAAAAGTAAAATGGAACTTTAAGGTAATGAAGCAATAGATTCAAGCACATGTCATAATTAGTTTGTGAAGTTTGCAGGGATTACCTCCACCTAATTTGTCAAGATGCCCAGCAGGTGGTGCTGTTTCAGGACTATAAAAAATGGAAAAAATAAACATGCTTCCTTTTCTTTTTGCTCTGAATGTAATAGTGAAAACATGGCACTCTCCCCTGCAAACTTCATTTCAAATAAACCATAACAGCAAAGCCTATAATTTTTTTTCTTCTCTTTTCAGCTATCTGTATACATGCAGTTATATTTTCTCTCTATTTGCATTGATATTTTTTATATAAAAATATATGCTAAATTACTCCACATGTTAAAATTTATTCCTTTTGAAATGTTAAATTGTATTGTGTCAAAAGTTCTCAACCTCAACCGCGTACATTACAACCTGTCACTCAGTTCTGCTACAAATTTAAAAAAGGAGTTTTTAGTTTAAGGATAAATAATTCTCTGGAAAACCACAGAACTTGAAAACTAATGAACTGGAGGGTTTATTTTTTTTAAGAAAATGCACTACAAACAACATGTGAAGTTGCAAAAAAAAAAGTGTTGATCTTGACAGAACTTTCACCTTGGAGCTGGTCTCCCTATCTATTATTGTTATACATACATTCCATTTCATCCATGACTAGCGTATCTCTCTGCTGGCTATAGACAGTGAACAACCAGTATCAACAAGCAGGGTGATAGTTCTACCATCAACCTGGACCACAATCACAGGTAGTACCAGGCTTGAGAAAATACTGGCACTGACATATCTCCTCTTCTCACATTTTCCTGGACAGCTTCAAGACATATGGCCTACAGCATGACAACAGTAATAGTGCATGGTATAGTGTTGTCATCACCCTCATCCCTGGCCATTTTCTTGGCTCAGACAATCTTTTGCCATGTGGCTAATCCCATTGCATCTAAAATATTTTTTGACATCACCTTACATGCTTTGAATTGGCCTTGCCACCACAACATTCTCCATCTCCTTATCTCTCATAATTACTTTGGCTTGACCAAGCAGCTAGTCAATGCACAGTGTGTCCGTCCTAGATGACACACACATGGCAACTTGTGCACAAATGTACAAGCCAACATACAATCACTCATCCCGCTCAAAAAGAAGACAATTATCTTCAGTTTAGCCAGGTGTACATCCATGGATTCACCATAAGGCAGGTGCCACTCAATGAGTTGTTTATACATCATAAATGAATCCATAGCAAAAGCTGTAACTAAAGCAGTTTTTATTTGGTCAACATCAGATTTTGCTGTCATCCAGTTGCTGGTAGACTGCAAATCTCCACCTGTCAGTCTCAAAGGGATCACATGTTCCAGAGACTTCACTCTACATAGCCTGCAAATGAGTTCCAGCTTCTCCATCTATTTAACTACTGGTATACCAGATACCGATCCGTCAAACTCAAGAATTAATTTCTGGTCTGGTCTGGTCTGGTCATCTGCAAGTTGAGAGCACTCTTCCCAACTGAGAAAAAAACTGGTGTTATATAGTTCTCTCAGTCCCAGACTCATGCTGACTATTGGCTAATACCTGGTCAGTATCGTTCATATGCAAATTGTCAGTGCCACCTACTGTAAATAGAATGTCTTCTTGCAACAACCAATTGTGGAAAAGGACGTGACTTTTGGTGCTTACTACACTACACGCAACCAACTCTGAGTCTCTTAACAGATTAACCTGATTTTCTGTTCAAGTCTTTTTCATAGGAACATATATATATATATATATATATATATATTGAACAATAAAAAATATTAAAAAATTAAAATCTTCAGACACACTGGGTTGTAGATTAATATTCTTTTGTTTTTATTATTATTATTTCATTTAGATTTCTCGACTAGTTTCGGCCAACCTGGCCATCATCAGGAGAAGAAATATTTCTGCTTGCTGGTAGCAGTGAACTACAGAAATGAATGTCTTGATGGAGAAAATGAACTTTTGTCTGTAGTTTTCATTTGTTTTTTTTGTTTTTTTTTAATGCGAATTTTGGTCAGTCTTTGAGTTGGTAAAACAGTCTCTTTTAAGTTGTTATTTGAGATAAGAGCTAGATGGATTCATGCTGTTTTGAATTCCCTTGATCATTTAGACAATTTTATTGGTTCCTGGAAAGGGAATGTGTCTCTGTTAAGTGTGCGTGTGTATGTGGAGAGGTTTCAGGATAGCTATTCTCCCAAACTCCCTCCTTCTCACATTGGTACCTCATACCAATTCCTTTCAGTGGATGTTAATAATTTCCCTGTCTTTCTCATCAAATTACCTCCGCCTGTCACAATTGTTACCACTTGATCAATGGCGTCCTGGCCATGCAGGTGTGGCTAAGCTGGCCTCATTAAAATTATAAACTAGAATTTTTTCTTTACAAAATTCTCATTCTCATCAGCCAAAATTCTTACGAATAATACATGGCTCTGTCTCTTAAAATCTCTGATATCTTTGATGCTCCTGGCCACTTCTTGAATAACACATGGTTCTGTCTCTTAAAATCTCTGATATCTTCAACGCTCCTGACCTGCGTCTTCTTAATCCATGCTTTTACAAACAACATCAATCAATTGTCAAGGTCTGCGGGAACCCTTGGCTTCTCAGAGAAAAAAAACTAAATCTCTTTATCTACAAATCGGCAATTCTTTTGAGATATTTTCTCATGCCAAAATTCTAGATCAATACATGGCCACTTACAACCATATCCTCAACGCTTGGTTATTCTGTGTTTTTCTCAACCAGTACTTTTACAATATCATCAATCAATTGTCAAAGCCTACCATTTTGTCCCCTTTGTAGAGTTTAACGTCTATGTGAACCCTTGGCTTCTTTGAGAAAAATAAATAATGGTAATTCTTTCCACCCCATATCGGAAAATATTTCAGAATATTTTCTCATGCCAAAAGTTTTAGAATCAACACATGTCCTTGCCTTGCCGGTACTTAAAATGATATCTTGGAAAAATAAATAATGGTAATTCTCTCTACCCTGTATCTGCAAATATTTCAGAATATTTTATCATGCCAAAATTTTTATAATCAACAGATGGCCTCATCGCCTGGTTGACTTTTAAAATCTTGCAATTTTGAATGATATCTTGTTCTCAGTTTTTCTTTAACCAGTACTTTTACAAACATCATTAGTCAATTGTCAAAAGCTTGCATATGGCCTTTTTGTGAGTCTACTGTTTACGTTAATTCATTGTATTTAAACCATCTTTAATAAGTTACATAGGTTCAAGTGTACTCAGTCAAGAATCCAGACAATTTGGTCTCTTAAATAAGTTTTTTGATGGGAAAAACAAAGAAGGAAAAAAGACAAATTGTAAAGCAGGGTAGGGGGGGGGAAGAGGAAGAAGAAAAGAAAGATATATATATATATATATATATATATATAACGTCATCCACAGACAGACTGTTTCGCTGTTTCACAGCTCATCAGTGTGGCTAGACATCTGGTTGCCTCTAGCTAGGATCGAAACCTGACTGAATTGGTGTCAGTCGGAGATTCTACCACTAAGCTGTCTGCGCATACTGTGTAATGAATTATTAACAAGGTGCCAATTTTCTATTTTGTCCAAAAACTACATTTTGGAATTTAACAAGATTTTTACAGAATGATGGCAACAATTATATATGTGTGCTGGGTAAAAACTGTAAGGTTCTGCACAAGTATAGAACAAACCACAGCCATTTAACACAATATCTCAGTGTTCCAAATCATTAACGAGTGACTTCATAATCATGCAATTATAGGTTGCAATTGTGACTTAACTGCTTCTTAGAAGTCTATTGTAACATCTGAACTTGCAAAGGTAAATCAACATTAGAAATATCTAAAATGATTGGAAGATATCACCAAACTGTGAAAAGGTTTGTTGCAGCTCCTATGAAGGTGCATATAAGAGCTGATAAGGGTCACTTGAGGGTTGTTTCCCAACATTCTCTGTTATGAATTAAACTTGAAGCTGTAAATAACCCAGGCTTGATCAGCGGAGAACTTTTCAGGTGCACTGGAGAAACAACTGTGTCCAGAACTAATCAGTGTTGTCTTCTGAAAAAGCTTGGGAAATCATTGAGACCAGTGACAATGCTTCCATTGACATAAAGATACATATAAAAGCGTCTGAAATGGGTATGAAGGTCAACTTCTCAAAGGTTTTGTTCACAAATGAATTTTGAGCTACCAATGATGGTCCTGAAGGTTGGAGCAAAGGTTGGGTCATAAACAAACAACATCGTCATCAATGCTTGAGATGCCATCAAGAAGGAAGGGGAATGTTGATTTGGGCTTGTATTATTGGAGGTATCATGGTTGGTCCAAGGAAAGTGCCTGACAGTATTAAAATGAATGCAGATTCTTATATAGCCTTCCTGAGACAGCACCTTGAACCTTGGTTAAAAAAAGCAAAGGATCACATTCAGGAGAACCATTATATTTATGCAAGATAATGCTCCCTTGCATGCAGGTTACCTGCAACAACTGGACCTCGGAAAATGAACTGGTCAGCCAATTCTCCAGACTTAAACCCAATTGAAAACTGGTGGGAAATTCTGAAGCAACAGGTTTACAAGAATGGATGCCAATTTAAAAGCAGGACTTGTGGCATGCAATAATGAATGTATCATGTGGAATTACATCAGAGGAGATCCAGAAATTGATATGTTCCATGGATCAGCGCCTTATCCATGTCATTTCAAGAAGAGGATCATATATCCCCTATTAACCAGTTCACCTATTATTTTTGAACACTATACTTGTTGATTTCTATTTACTTCAAGTTGGTTACTGTATGTATCCATAACAATCTGTATATGAAGCAATTAAAGCATTATTTTCTTGATTACATGAGTTTTAATTACACCTTGCTAACAATTTGGAACAGTTATAATTTAAGTAAATTAGGTAAATGTAGTTTCTGTGTATTTTTGCAGAACTTTGTACTTTTTACAACATATGCACTTATAACTGTTGCCATCATTCTGTGAAAATTTAATTAAATTCCAACATGTAGTTTTTGGACAAAATGGAAAATTGTCACCTCATTAATAATTCATTATACAGTGTGTGTGTGTGTGTGTGTATATATATATATATATATATATATATATATATATATGAAGAAAATATCTGGAAAACAATACAAAAATCCTTAAAATGCGATTAGGTTGTTTTAATATGAATGAAATGTCGACGTCTGACGTTTCGGTTTAATAACCTTCTTCAGGACAATATTCATTAAAATACAATTAACATAATCAGTATAACATGACGAAAACGATGGACATAAAAATTTTCTTCATTCTGTCGGATTTATATCCATTTATATTTGCTTATCATATATATATATATATATATATATATATATATATATATATATATATATATATATATATATATATATATAAAGACAAAAGGTAATCTATTCTTAGCCAACATGTTTCATCCTCTGAGTGGCTTTATCAAGGCATATGGAAGGATTTTATTTTATGTAACAAGTATTTATAGACAAGTCCAAAAATGTTGTTAGTTTTTAAAAAAATTTAAATATATAAATTATTTATTAATCAATAGCTGATAACTGACCTTAAATAAAATTAATAATTCATAATATATACTTACTTTTCATGGTAAGACCGGTTATAAAAGTTGCTGAATTTAACACCATGAAAAATATAATTTTTTAAAATATATTAGAATATAGATAGAACTTAACTACACCAGTGTTATGTTAAACTAAAATATTTTCAAATTGTAACAGTCAGTACACACTCAACACTTGAAGATTGTGTTTCTGTGTAATCAGTTATAATTCTTGTTAGGTTTCTGAACCATTCCATTCTTTAGTGCAAGTAGAATTTGTGGACTGGCATTGCTTTGACAATTTCTCAGATGTCCTTGTTACTGTTCAGTTTACTTATCATCTTACATGCTGCTCACCTGAAGCATCTCTCCTTGAATTTGATGCTTTCTCTTGACTCATGATTTACACTTTGTTCTCTCTTTCTCCCAGTTTGTTTACTTCTCTTGATCAAAGTACTTGCATCTGTTATGAGTGTAACAAAGAGAAGCTCAAGATAAAACCAAATTTACTGTCAAGATAAAAGAAGATGGCTTGTTCTGGTATCCAAATTTAAATGAATCGCAAGATTACAACTGGATTACAATATTACAATCAAAATCATGAGATACAATTTAATAAGCATAGACAAAAATGATAAAATGCTTTAGTATACATTACAGAGAAATTATTGTATATTTTAAAGATGTATTAGGTACCTCCACTTTTTTGCAGGAAACAGCATAGCATAACAAAAAAAGCCATAAACTTAATAAAAATAAAGTTTTAGCGTCAAAATGTTTGTTATTATTATGATGAAAGACCAAAGTCTTTTTTGATTTTTTGTTTTAATTTTTTAATCTTTACTAACATGTTCAAAATTTTGGTTAAAATCTTGTTTTGTTTACGTCATTGGGGTGGCTGGCATAATAATTACATTGACTTTTTTGTGTTTTTTTCAATTGAAAAGACATTGATTTGGAAATTCTTGTAAAAATCAAATAATTGTCTGATTTTAATGAAATTTTCAGGACTTATTCACAAATGAATGAAATTATTTTGGAAATTTTTTTTCTTGAAAATTTTGTTAAAAAATAATTATTTTACATATGTTCCCCACCCCACTTTCATGAAATTTTGAAAAAAAACTTTCTATTTCCTGAATTTTTTATTTGTTAAGAGTAGGACTCCTTGGAGAATGTAAATTGCCTAATTTTTTTTTTTTTTCAAACTTGCACGATTCTAACTACTCTTTTTGGCCTTTCATTAACAACCCTGAATATGACGTCCAACCCAGCTACATTTATATGCTGAATGTACTTTTCAGGACACAATGAGCATGCTACCTCTACTATGTTCCTATTTATCTTAAGGGACACTCCAGTTGCAAGGGAGCTTTGCATTGACCCATACTTCAAACTCATGTCCATTGACACACCACTTGCCTTGCACAGGTTCAGCTTGCAATAATCTGGTAATGATGCCAATAATCATGTTGTGAGGTGTGGGTGAGGGATCATCTGTTTCTTCATCATCCAAGCCGGACATAACCTTAGTTGCTCTGCATTTGAAGATGGTCACAATACAGAGCCAGCCACACACAGGAAAGTGTCTTACTAATTTTGCACATTGTGACAATATTTTTTACTGAGTCAAAACTTTGGGTCCTTTCAGTACTTCACTCCACCACTTCCAATACAAGGTGTTCTTCTCCCCTCCAAAACTTGCAAGCCAAGCACTCCAGTATTGTCCTCCAATCCTTCTTGGTCTTTGCACATCAAGCCAAAATTAGTGAGATGTTGTCTTATACATGTTGTCACAACTTTATTGACATTGATGTCATCAATATAAGCTGAAGTAGCCTAGAGAATGGACTCATCTTTTGCCAGTATGGTATCCACAATGGCTTTCATAATAGCTGGTGGCACAAATCCCATTCTTGGCAGGCAGTACCTCTGCCCCTTATAAATGATGGTTTGAAATAACCACAGCGATCAATGCACACATAGTCTTGTGAAGATCAAGCATGGGAATATTAGGTCCTTTTCTCTGCCATTCTCTCAATTTTTCGGCACAAAGATGAGCATGAGCTGTGTATGCATCAATATGCTCATTTAGTTTGTGGTAATCTAACACCAGGCAGACCTTCCCTTTATTCTTTTGAACCACCACCATTAATGGGATCAAGTTCTTTTTCAATGTAAGATATCAGCCACTTGTTTTCTATTTATACCTGTAGTTCACACTGATATTTACTCCTTGCCTGCTTAGATGCAGTGTACTCAAATATCCAATTTTTCAGATATTTCGATGGGTGGCCATCTGACCATTTCTATGATATTGTTCAGATCCTGGTATATTGGTTGAATTCAGTAGTAAAGTCAGGCTGATTTACAATCATGGCTGCACAAATATGGGGTTTAACAAACCTGACTTCAACCATTTTTTGTAATGTGAACACCGCCTAACCTCTCAATGACATCCATCCCGAGGAGCAGGTTGAATCCTAACAAATTGCTATCCATGACCAGAAAATCTGTATTGATTAGGTCACAACTGTCTACATGGACGTCTGTGCTTGTGACTCCTTGAATTCTAAAGACCTTCAGCACATCCACCTCTTATCTTTTCCATGGATGACAATTGGATATGTTCAAAAGCGAACATGAACAACCTGTATCCACAAGGGCAGTACATTTACCCCATCAATGCATATATTAATTATAGGGAGCATCTCTTACATGACTTACAGAGAAGAGAGACTGATATTGATGTGGTCATTTAGGAGAGGCATCACAACTGGTAGTACTGCATTTACATTCTGCAGGGATTGAGGCTGGCACTGACATATCGCTCCTTGGTCCATTTTCCAGACAATCTTGTGACATTTGCTCTGGCTTCTGGCACCTATGGTAACAGCAGCAACATGTCCAAGTCACTTGCCCCTTCTGGAGGCAGTTCATCGCCAGGGGTTTTGGGCCATTGTATCTGTGGCACTTAATTCTTACAGAAAGGGCCACAGACTGGGAGATCATGTTTACTTTGAATGGACCTTGCTGCTGCTACCACCAGTTACTCTTCTGACTCTTGTTAAGTGCCTGAACCTGGACCAGTAACAGTGTGTCCAATCTGGAGGCTGACCAAATATGTTGATGTACAGAGGTAGGGAGTTCACAGGCAAACATGCACATCATCTGAACAGTTCTTTCTCAAATCGGCCAGGTAAACATCTACAGTTTCACCTGGGTGCAGTTCCCAAACTTTGAAGTAGTTGTATGCAAAGAAACTGTTTGCACCAAAAGTGGTGTAAGTGCATCCTTAATTCATGCATCCACCCTCTCTCTTGGTCAACTGCTGATACACTGCAAATGCAACTCCAGTCAGTCAAAGGGGAATGATGATTTCAAGCCACTTCACACCACAGAAGTTGCATACCAGTTTGACTTTCTCTACTATTGACCTGCTGCCATCAATTTTAGGAATCAATTTTAGATCAAATTTGCCATCCACATGTTGCTGAAGTAGCTTGTTCAAAAATTGATATGGCAGCTCAATTCCACAATGAAATGAACAAATTGTAAGTCCAAATTCGAAGATCCAGGAGCAGAAAGAATTGTCAAAATCACAAATCCCAATACATGTAAATGGTCAGAAATCCAACACTCAAGCCAATGGATGGGATAGAAAAATAAATGACTTCCCAATTTGAGAACACCAACTGATTTTATCAATGAAAAATTTTTTTCATTGGTCTACAAGTGGGAGAGGACACAGAATATTAGCATATCCAATATGCATTTATGGCAACACCTGCAACTGACTTGTTTCTATTTTGGTTATTTTGTCTTTGGCTTATTGCACAGAACACAATAATAGTATTCCCCCCCAACACACACACACACACACACACACACACACATGCAGCAGTGGTGACATACACTACCAATTGTTTTAAAGTCAAGAGATATGAATTCCATTTTCTAATGAAAGAAATGAAAAAATACCTGAAATTTTATTGAGAATTTATTGCAAATTTATTTAAATTTCTCCATTGCCTATCTTATGTAACTTTTATTGAATTACCAGTGGGCTGCTATAATTGACTACAGGTGGGTAAAATATTCATATTTATTTTAATGAGTGTCTGGAGATCAATAGTAATTCCTGTTTTATGGTTACATTATTGTTTTATCATCTATGCATCTACCTGGTAATGGTTTACATCGTGTCTTCAGTTATAAACTTTTAGAATGTTCGCAAATACCTTCTATAATTTTAAGAAATTGTTTAGATTATTGAACTCTTACATCATGTTGCTTTTCTTGATACCATTTAATGGATTTCAGAATGGCATGGATTTCTTTGATCGGAAGAGAAAATTTTAGAACACATTCTATTGATATAAAATTTTAGAAAGCATTCTGTTCATATAAAATTTTAGAAAGCATGCTTCACATGATCAAATGCCACCTATTGAAAAACACTACAAACTTTTGTTTCAACCAAATATAAAGAAATACTTTTAAAATATGAAAACCTGAAATGTTTTAATTGCAATGAAATAAAGAACAGAAAAAATATCTTTGCAACTTGTTAGTATTATATAAGTAATTTTTTTTATTTAAATATTGATGATTCAAATTAAGCTTTCATAATCTCCAGTTGTCCTTTATTAACTACTATTACTATGTATAATTTTAACACATTAAACATTGATGAGAAAATACTGAACATTGAAACACAAATCCAGCATTCTACTGTCAATTTGTAAGAAATAATATTTTATGAAATTCTGTAATCAGAAAGAAACGAACAAGAATACAACCAAAGTAGTGTCTGCTCTGAAAGTTAATGACAGTTTCCACCTGATTGTATTTTATAGGTAGGTCAAGGAGTAATGTATCAAGAGATTGTTTAAACATCATCAACTAAAAAGTCTTTGGTAGTTTTTTTTTATCCCACTGACAGTGCTTAAAGGCATTAACATGAAGAGAATAAAACAGAAAGAAAAATCTCTAAAAGCTTTTAAGTTTAGTCTGAATACTACAGACACAAGATCAGACATTTTTTTTCATTTTACAGGAAGTCAACTACAAATTTACTGATTGGAATTAAATACCTTTTTGATTGCAGAATTACTTTCTTTGTATTTTGTCAAGAACTCTGTTCTTCAGCAAATGTTTTCAGCAATGCTTACACTGTCTTCATTCTTACATGGAAGTCTTTAATTTATTTATATTAAATATGGCCATTATGCCTCATAATTTATTTCATGTGCGTACATACAAATCTGACTGAGTAATATACTTGTTTATAATTCCTATTCATAATATTCAAAAACCTAACATAGTCTATTTCCCTTCCAGTCACTATGTTTTCTTGGTAATCACACCACTAATAAAACTTTCATCCCCAAATCACTGAGTTCTTGTGAAAAGTATGACTGAGAATTGATCAAGTCAGAAAACCTAAGAAGCGCCCTATAAATGTTCTGACACGGTCGACTAAAAATTTCATGATTGATATGAACAATAGAACCAATGCACATTGGGCCTACTAAAGACAATGATGTTTGACATGATTCTTTCCTATGCATATTGCATGGTTCTTATTTTGAGAACCAATTCCTTGGTTGTATTCCATGTTTCAGCTCCTTAAGGTGACTGTTGGGAAGATGCAGATCCATTTTTTAATCCCAGTGAATGAATCTTCTCATTCTTAAAAATCAGCTTACTCTACTGAATGCTTGTCAACTTAAGATGATTTTTTTTGTTCTTTTGGAGATTTGTTGTCCCTTGTAGATGCAATGATTTACTTTTTTCAGCCTTACATTTCCAATTTTGATAATACTATTCATAATAAATCAAGTGTCAACCAGAAATAATGCTTAGAAAACTAATCTTGCAGACTATTGGACATATTAGTTAGTTATGTGCCATGTGTGATACATGCTTACACGATCATGTATCTTTCAATACATGACTGACAAGGCAGATATTTTTCCCATGCCACAAGGTCCCCAAACAACCCTCTGCAGGTTTTGAATTTAGAGTTGTCCTTCTCTTAGACCAGTTGCCATCCAAGGCTATAGAACCCAGTCTGTCCTGCTATTTACCTATAGCTGGAGGGAGAAGAAGAAGATTAATACCTTTCCCAAGGATATTAGCACATAAATGAATGTAACGGATTTGACTGGAATTCGAACTCTGCTCTCCAATTCCTCAATCTGAGCCACTATCCTTAGGACATTGGACATATAGTGAATTTGAATTCAACTGGTTGCCCCACTATTGTAGTCCTGTGGCAGACTATGCTGGGCTTGGTAAATACTGAACCAAACATATACCTATCAAATACTAAACAAGCCTGATGTATAAACAATTTGGTGCTTTTATGAGAATAAGTATATGTGTGAATGCTGGCTAAGAAAACATCACAGACTACAAATGGAAGACAAAGGAAAGAAAAAAAATTTGACCGTGCTTTTATAATATTGACATATCATGAAAATTCATTTTGATATAATATGATCTACTTGCAAGTAACTTAAAGTGAATATATTCTTCTTGCTACAAGCATGTATATTTTTATTCTTTCTTCATTTTTTAAATCTCTATCTTGACGTGTATTTATGTAGGATGTGAAGGTATGGTTATTGGTACTGAAGTTGGAGTCACCAAAGTTCAAATTCCAGCCTAGTCTTTTATATTCACTATCACCCCAATGCCATTGAAAAAGTCATTGATCCATTATTTCTTCACCTACCTATGGGTTAAATAGCAGAGTAGACTGAACTCTCTAACCTTGGATTGCAATCAGTCTAAGAAAGAAAATTCTGAATTCCAAACCATGGTGCAGGGAGACCATTCCACTACCTTCCAAATAAGTCATGGTAGCACACAGATAATAAAGAAAATGAACCTATGTTCTGAAGAGACATGGCATTTTAAATAATTTTTAATATGTGTGTATATTTTGTATGTTTGTATATTCTGAAATATTACCATTAAATTTAAGACAGAAGATTCAAATTTAAAAATGTAAAATTTATTTTGGATTCAGCATATTTATGTGTGATGTCATATCAGCATAATATCTCATCAGCCAATCCAGTTCAATCATTTTTTTCACTATCTTAACTACAAATTTTCTTAGATCAGTGTCTGATTCACTACCAAAATAAGAGAACCCAGAATAAAGAAATTTCTTGTGAAATATCAGCAACTTTAGGACAATCATTGAATAAAATTCCATTCCTTGCTATCTTCAAATTTTATTCACTGTCTGAGTCTGAAAACCCAGAAAAAAAAGAAATGTCTCTCAAGATATCAACCATTCGAAAAATGAAGAAATTTCCCATGATATTCTCAAGAGATATCTTACTAGCTACCCAAATGGTTAGATGCTAATGCTCGATCACTCATAAAGTTGTTTTTGTATGTTGATATATGTTGTATATATATCATTTATGCTGCAATGCCATATAAAAATAGCATTCATGCTGCAATATGCATCATGTGTCATATAAATGAAATATGTACACCAATGTGTCATGGCTTATTTCATGACAATATTTTTTGCTTTTATAAAATTATATTGATTTCAAAGTCCCAAAGAAAATTACTTTTTCTAATTTCTCAGACAATGCTATAATGAATGTTTAGTTGCAAAGGAAAGGAACAAACAAAGATTAAAATTTTAACATGTATTTGTCAAAATTCAGAATATATACATAGTTGTTTGAAAGGTGGCAAAATTGTTCATGTGTGGCTGTTATTGGTAAGGAAAGTCATTTGGCATATGGGTGTTGTCAGTAGGGCTGGGAGTTGACTGATTTCATGGGTATGGAGCAAGATCACAGTTGGGGTCAGAACATAGGTCTGGAGGGGATTAACCATTGGTGGGGTTTGACATATGCCCTTCTTCATGGTTGAAATAGACACCTATGAGATGTTTGATGGTCTGGCAGTCATGTGATACCAAGATGTTGAAGCTTAACTACCTGATAAGGTGGGTTGGTTGCCAAGATTATGGAAGTGGCAATGGGGGAGGCTGAGAGTGGACAGTGAAGGTTGATTGAGTGGAATGTTTCTTTTAGATTCTGGTCAATTGTGGTATCCATGAAACGAGATCACAGGGGTGACAATGAGGGAGGCCTGGAGTGGATAGTGAATATTGTGGTTGGCATTGAGAGCCTGATGGTGTTGGCTGGCCTGTTGGCTACATTCCATGTGTGATAAGTTTGGTGAGATCATGGTAGCGACAAGAGAGGCAATCATGGTAGTGACAGCAACAGTATATCTGCATACCAATAGATGGCCTTTCAGACTGCAACTGTGAGACTCATTATGAAGGGTACATCTAGTGGTCCTCAAAGTCGTCTTTTTTTCTGGCAGGAATGTTTGTGATTGGCTATTGTATTTTATTGTGGGGATTTGTTTTGTGGACCAAATGTGATGCTTGGAGCATATGTGCAGAAAACAATTTTTTTTATTTTGTGTTTTGCCTTCTTGGCGCTCACATCCTGCTGACATGTTCTGTGTATAGGAAAGAGATTTAGTTGCAGCAGAGTATAACATTAATAGCATTGTTACTCATTTTCACTGTTTCTACCCAGCAATAACATAAAACAAGATTTTAATTGATATCAGTTACAAAAAAATCTTATTTTTACTAATAAAAATTTTATCATTTCCTTGCCATCTAGCATTACTTTCTTTTAAATAAAAGAATCAACTTTTAAATATATGTACCCATATAAACTAAATATTGACTCATTATATGAATAGTACAATATAACTTGTTATTTAAGATTGGTATAAAAGTAAGTTATCCAATGAAGGTGGATATGTGGGTGATGTAATGGATAGTGGCTCAGAAGGAAAGAATAGAGAATCAAGTTGTAGTAACAATACAGGAAACTATCACAAATTCTTAGAGCCATATATCCAATAGTTGCAAATCTGCTGTTCCTATGATTGGCTTTACTCAACAATGCACTTGTTCACTGCCATTTTTATATGTATTTGAAAGCAGATATGCTAATCTGTAGGCAGCAGATCCAGGTTATTCCATCACCTCATAGACAGTACATGTGGGTTTTTACATCAGCTGTTTTCTGTTATAAACGGCAGAATGAGTCTGCTTCAGTTTTTCTTTGCATGCCGCCAATGGCATTGGTAGTCACAAGCAGTCAGCAATTGGATTTCTTCTGCACAAATTCACTTATGTGCAAATACATTTGAGAAAGATATGAATCTATCTCCTCTCCCAGCTACAGGTTAAATAGTAGGATGTGTATCTGAAAAATCATTATTCTCAAAACATTGTTAATACATATTCACTTGCAAAAAAAGTTATTCTTACAGTCCACTATATGTTTCAGCTTTTAATAACCCACAAAGAGTTGATAAGCTGTAAAAAATAAATAAATAAATAGCCAATGAAGAATCTTCTTTCGTAAAAAAAGATGAAATATAATATTTTTTCAGGCAAATATTTGGAAGCTTAGTTCAGTGAGTCAACGGATAAAAGTTCTAATTATGTTAAGCCACTCACCTTCTTGGTCCAGTTTGCAAATTGGCATTGTACTTGTGGCACCTTCTTTAACATCATTGGGTGAATTGCTATTTGAAATCAATGAAGAAACTGTCAGATTTTATCTGACTAGATTATCTCCTCAATCTTTTAAATCTGATATATCAACATTTTCTATTATTCAGACCAAGATAATAACAGAATTACATTAGATGGCAAGGGAGAGTTTAGTGATTTAAGTATCAGACCACAGTTATATAACTTAAAGATTAATCTATTTTAGAGAAAATTTGCTTATATTTACAAGTTAATCAGTAAATGACATTCTGAATGGGAAACTTTTATGGCTATTGTTCAGTCACCTAGTTTCTTTTTTATGTTTTTTTTTTTTAAACTATCTGAACAAAAATGATAGAAAAAGGAATCTCTATTTCTAAAAGTAGAAAATTAGAGAGTAAAAAGCTAGTAAAAGCATTTTATGAATAATCAATATCAAAATGCCACTGAATGTGAACCAATGATTAAATAAGGTGAAGATATCTTTCTAAAAAAGCTTATTGAATAAAGATTTTAATCGAGATTTTTGAGATACCTTCTGTAATTCTGAGATGAATTTCAAGACTTAAACTCATTTTTTATATTGTTTTATTGATACAGATGGTTGGAGGATGTTGAGGGGCAATCTCTCTCCCTATCTCTCTCTCTCTCTTGTGAAGTAGTATCTACAAATACTATTTAGTGATTTTTCTGTTTTACCGTATTGGTAAAAAAATCACTTACCTCTATTTATATACTACAGATTGTACACCTGAAGAAAACTAGAGAAGAGATCAGTGTTGCACTAACAAAAGCAACAAAAAGAATGAGATCATAAGTATGAAAGGCTCTTGGAAAGTAAGTTATAAAATTCAATCTGACAATTTATATAAGATTTGAATCCAATGAGTAACATTTTAACAGTAAATTCTTCACTTAAAATCCAAGTTAAACAGGACTCTTTAGCTAAGGTCAATAACTAACCACTTTGTTGAAGAGTAGGCTTTCACTTTAATTCAACATTGAGGTTCATATATTTCTTATAATAATGACAATTTTATAAAAGAAAGAGCTAATTTGTGGAAGAAGCACTTCCTGAATTTTTATCAAATGAATGTTGCTCAATTAAAAAAACTTAGCAAAAGCAACTAATATCTTTTTGTGTGTTTACAAACAAATAATTGCTTTTACTTATTATAGTGCATCAGGTAAAGAGATTGAATCTTTTACTGAAATGTTGTGCTATCAAGAAATAGTCCATTAAATGATCCTCCATCAATTAAGCAGAAAAAAACAATGTATTTAAGAGCTTGCAAATCATATGCTTCTCAAATTTAAAGTTTAACGAATGTTCAAAAATTAATATAATGTGATTTTCTAGAATTTTTTTCAAGACAGACCTACCCTAAAAACTATAGACCATTCCTATTTTTGTAAGGTGGCAAACTCAAAAAGATCAGCAGGGGATGAAATACTTATTTTCCCCACTGTATAAGAATTTAAAAATAATAAAATTATTTTATCTTTATTTGACACCTTAATTCAGCAGGGAATCTTTCTTCATATACACAACCGATCTCTGTAGTTTGTTTACATTTATTTTGTTTGTTTCTGTTTTCATATTTTCTTGCTCATGAGATTTATAAGAATGCAGAGAAAAAGACAGGGTTAGGTTAGATTTTCAAGCAAAGAAATAAGGATTAATGATTGGAGACTACCATATCCATAAAGAAATACATAAATAAAAAAATTAATTATAAGATCACTGTGTTATGTTCAGAAAAAATAAATATGTGTAAATTAATTATAGTGTCTGTTATGGTCCAGGTTAGGACCAAGGAAGAACAACACGAACACAAGAGTAGAAATAACGAAGGTATATTACATGAAATAATAATACAAGATGTGGAAGGTGTTAGTATGACTGTCAGTCTGGTTTGGAGTGAACTACTATCCGCTCAGCTCGATTCGACCCTCTCTCTTGAGTATACATAGTGTTAGGAAGAGTTCATTCTGTAGTTATAGGTAAGGACCCATGACAGTGTCAAAAATAATTATGAAAAATAATTATAAAAATTATAATTATCATTAATTCACTCTTTCTATACCAATGAGAATCAACCCCAATTTTCTCCTCTACATACACATGACATTTTCACTATCAGACAATTACAATTTTACCTGTCTTTTGTGTCACCAACACCACATAACAACTAGATAATAAATAATGCTTATTTTGTTGTTTCCATATCTTGCTTCTCATTTTTATGTGAATTTTTGTATATATAAATGTAAGGGAATTTCTAATTATTTACTCACACATATAACTCCGCTACAAGCCACATGAATAAAGTATGTTTTTCTTACATAATCTAACACAGGGGTTCTCAACAAGTGGTGGAGAATCCCTGGGTTTTAGGTGTGAGTGTGAAAAATTTTTTTCTTGTTTTTTATTTACAGAATTTTGTTTATTGAATTACTATACCCTAGCATTCTATCAAATTTTTTGTTTATTGAAGTATGCTTCAATTTATTTAATAGTTATGAATTAAAACAAATTACTGTACATGTATGCAAGTTTAAAAATCCATCAACATTTTTTATTTGTAGTGAAACTGAAAGGCAGCAGTCTGTGGGTTCTGCTGAACTGACTACAGTTCGCCATTCTAAGAGGCAATGAGTGTCATACGTGATATGTAAGCAGAATAGTGGATGCTTATGCAAATGTAGCAACAGTCCCTGGCTAAATGAAATGCTGGACGAACAAGGAGAAAAAAATGGCCTACCTTAGAATCTGAAACGAGCGCGAATGCGTTTTGCCTGCAGAGTGCTGGAAGTTAACAATAAAAGTACAAGCGTCCTTGGGGGGGGGGGTATTTATGAGTCACAGACATGTAACGTATGCAAATTTCGGCCAGTTAGAACTGATATAAAATGAGCAATCTCGCAGGTGGGGGGGTCTTTTCTTTTTCTTTTGTTCTTGAGTTGGTCATATGGTTTGGGTGTGTGTATCGTCAGAGACTAAAAAAGACTATAGGAATCTATCTTCCTCCTTATACTTGGGACAGCAGTGTCAAACTTAAAACCAACTCTTTTCCTTCACTATTGTCATTAAATTTGTAAAAGTCCTCTAGGAAAAAAAAGTAATCCATGTCAATGAACATGTACTAATGTGGAAAAGAATGAAGGTTTTCAATAATATATGTATATTATCTGGAATGCATCTTTTGAGTCGGAGAATCTTGGAAATGGTAGGGAATGACATTCCGGCATTTGGTGAAAAGGATGCATTGAGTACCACTGCAACATTTAAATGAATAAAAAGGCTTCAGACCAAAGAATATTTTCCTTTTAAAATCATTGTATAGCATAATCATAATTTGGGATAAATTATTTAGATGATAAAAAAGATTTGTTATCACTTCTCAACTTTTAAGACTTAGAATTCCATGGGAAAGAATTTTGATTTTTTTGCAACATTCAACAGCACTGAATATGTATAATAACCTGCAATAATTTAATAACATTTCAAGAAAATATTTTGAAAAGATAAATCAATTCAACAATATATTCTGAATAATATTCCTATGTTTGTCTGAGATACTCTTTGGCTTTACATGACTATCTTTTTTGCTTCCAGTTATGCTTGAGTACTCCAGAAGTTGTTCAGATGATTGAACTCATTCTTTTTGTTCTCTTTGTTGTTACCATGATATTTGGGCCAATCCATTCTAGAAAAATAATTCAGGCAACACTTGGAATGATAATGACTCATTTCAAAATTACAAGCTCATTAGATAGGTTATGCATTGTTTTCCTCTGTCCATCTTGGCTTCAATATAATGCATGAATATAAAATTTTTCAAACCCTCTTTCTTCATTATTCATCCTGGAAATTTCAACTCTCTCTTTTTGATGTTAAGTATAAGTGTCCTTTTTGTTTCCATTTTTTTAAAAACTTTGTCACTGCTTACATGTTTGGTCCATTGTATTCTCAGCATTCTTTTGTAGAACCACATTTCTGTTGTTTCAAATCACTTTTTCATCCATGTAGAGATTGTCCAGCATTTACTGCCATATAGGAGGAGTGGTACTCAAAAGTCTCCTGTTTATTTGAATATGTGAATTGGTGATGTTAGTATGAAGTTCGCTATGTTCTAAGTTCTGCTAGTGTGAAAAATTGTTATTTATTTGACAATCCACATATTGTCCTTACTATCAGGAGAGGAATGAAAAGGATTATTTTTGTCCTCTTTTTTGTGTTTGATTTACCTCTTTATAGCATAAAATATTTTCTGATGCTTTCCTATTGTTTGGTTTAAAACATTCATTTTTATTGCAATTAGTAAATTTTGTGCCCCTAGTAATTATGTTTAAAATATTCTTAAGTGCCTATATTTCAGTAGATGGGTTTTAGATTGCAATAGGAACTGAAATAATTCTTCCTTCATTCTCTCCTTCTTAATCTTTTTCTCATTCATTGGAGACTTGGCTTACCATTTTTAAGGAGATTATATGCACCAATAAAATAGAATCTTTCTTAATCATATATAACAAAACAATTTGGCATGACACATAGTCCAGCAGTTCCAAGCATTCTAGATATGATCTTATTGTTTTCAGTATAAACCATGTGACCTTTTGTCAATAATCAGGATTATATTCCATCTAACCTTGACATTTTATGCAATTTATGAAAGTAAACTGCTATTATCTTCACTGGTATTTACAAAGTCTCTCCAGAATTTATCCAGCCATTTTAAAGATCTTGAGAATCAGTTACATGGCCTTCGTATACTTTAGAAAACAATTGGAGAAAACTTTACTGTGCATGCATGAACAGAAACTCACTTCTGATATTACTTAGCCAGGAGTGAGACACCATTGATAGAGCATGCATCTTGTGGGACTATTACATTCACAATGACATTGCATGCATGACTTTTGGTGAAACATCACACTACCTACATCTATACTCTAGCTTTACAAAATCCAGATCAGACCAAAAATTGAGCATTGCTGCCACATCTGGGTTGGAACTGCCCAGTCTTCACTTGCCTTGCTTGATAGAGTTCAAAAACACCTATGTCACCTTGTGGATAATGAATTATTTTCCAACCTACAACCCCTTTCCCACAGACAAAACATTGCAACATCAACCAAAAGCTTTTTTACTTCATATTGTTGTAAACAATTCATTTTTCAATGCCTGTAATTGTTCTTTTCAAAAAAATGGTTGTTTTTTAGCAGAGAATCAAAAATGAACAGGTGGTCAATTAGTTTTTTTCAGTTAAATTTTGAGGCACCCAAACATCATAGCTAACATTTTACATATTCAAGAGTTTTCAAATGCTTTACACTGCTCATATAAGACATGGGTAGTATCTTTGCCATGTTTAGTATCATGTGACTAGTTTAAATCAGTATTTTGATTTACTCATAATCAATGACTGCAGGTCTGCCAGAATGTTCTTGGTACTTCAAATCAAAATTTCCACTCCTGAACTGTAACTATGGTACTTAGACTTTATGAATTTAAGCAGAATACTAGATTGGTGGCAAGATCTCACAGTTGAATTGGTTACCATCAAGTGACTAAGGTGGCAATCAATCATTTGGTTTACAGTAGCCAAACCAAGCCATTGTTTTTTGGCTAAGGCCTCTTGGTCCAGAGTGAGGCTAAATCTACCTTTTCCAAGAGCTTATAAGCACATGGTGTTGTTTCCCTTTGGGAATATATCTTCCCCAGATATAGAAAGAGATGCCAGCATGCGGTCCTTAATTTGGGAAAACCCAAGACTCACCATTTCCAGTTCACGGAATATGTCCTTGCCTGGGACATAGTAGATGAATCTGGCCCATTTGAATATGGTGTCCTAAACATCGCTTCTCCAGAAACACAGAAGAATCTCTATATTATATGTAAAATCCTATCTTTTCGTTCTCCTTTCACTCATATGCTGCATAGATATATGTTATATTTTTCTCTGCATGAGATGCATGTAAATATGTATATATAGATTTGTGTATGTCTTAGCAGTCCAAAAGTCTCTTTGAGAACAAAAAGTGTTTTTCATTCCTTTTCCTTTCAGCCATTCCATTCCATTCCATCCATGAAATATAATGTTGTTATATCATGGATATAAGAATGCTCATAATTGGGGAAATGCAAATAGGAGAATAAACTTCTCTTCCATAACTTACGCCTTATACAGCCAAATATGATCTTCAAAAATTTAAGTGCAATGTCAACTGTTATCTGCTGTCATCTTCATTACTCTTCTGTTGTTCTTGATCCTTAATAATGTTTTTCTTTTTTCTTATTCTTTCACACTCAGTAACTTCTTGTATCTTACTGGCTTTATTGCCTTGCATGGTGTGATACAATTAAAAAAAATCTGCTATGGTACCATTTTTATAAAAAAACAAATATTTTTTTTGCTGTTTATACAATGTTTGTTTCGTTTCTGAAAATAAAAGAGCATCAAATGATAAAAATGCATCTCATTTTCCTCTATTTTCACTTTTAAAAACATGTAAAATTCACAATCCATACATGAATCATATAGAAAGATGCATTGAAATATCACCTTTTAGAATATGCATATATGTCATAAATTTTAATCATATGTGAAATTAAATCAGGTGTTCAAATGTCACCTATTGAAAAATACTACAAACTTTTGTTCCAGGCCAATATATAATTATTCAAAATCATCAAACCCCCAAAATAGGGTAAGTTTTGTTTAAAGGTCTTTGGGAATCTTTATTTTTCTTTATAATAAGGAATCGTATGAAATGCATTTCTATTTATGAAATTTGCATCAGATTCATTTTCCAATCACTAGAAATCCAATATGAATGCTAGCATTATAATTATAACTTCATAATACCCTGAATCAATTTGCTCTCAAATCCAGGTGAGCATTATTAAATATTTGTATTATCTTTTTAGGATTCCCTATAATAAACAAAAAAAAATAATGAATTGCATCAGTTGTTCTAATTATTCTTCTATCAAAAGAATTAATCATATTTTTATATTTTATAAATTCTTTTGCATCTTTTCTGAAAGACAAAGTGGAAAAAGTATTTGGCATTGATATTTCTTGCCAGTAGCATCTTCAATTGTACAGAGACTATCAATAATAAAAGTTCCAATTTTATTAATCCATTTTTTAATGTTATTTAATATTACAATATAGTGAAGTAATATAATCTCCCCAATTCGCATACATATAAAATGATATAATAGTTCTGTTATTCTCTATTTTCCCTCCTCTGGGTAAGTGAATTAAATAGGGTTTTCAAATTGTGTTGCCTTTCAGAGAGTATTATCTTGAATGATTTTTTTATAAATTGTGAAACATTAATTTTCACTGAAAAAAAAAGAAGATAAATACAGAAAATTATTATTTAATAAAAAGAATTTTAAGCTAAATTTCATGTGGAACAGGAATTAACAAAGTTCAATATTCAATTTAAAATACTGGTGATTTGGGATTTGTTCAACCAAAAAAATATATGTATGTATTTTCCAATACCACTAGACAGAAAAAAATAACAAATTTTAACTTTTGTCCCCCACCAAAAAAATGGTATCTCAAAAAGGTGGTTTTTCCCTTGACACCACTATTATTTTAACTACCTTCACTCCTTGGCAAGGTTTATTGTTTTACAGTTTTTACCATGTGTGCACACATCCTAGGAACAGCAGGTTCAACCACATATTTACATGTTGAGGGAAACTGCTGACATCAGATTAAGTGCAAATATAGAGCCAATGGCTAGAAGATCATCCCACAGCTCAACCTATTGATGTACATGACTTCTTTAATAGTCTGAAGTGACACCGAGTACAATATCTATTATGGTATCATCTGGGTAACATCAGTTCTCTTCTGTCAGAAAGGCTCTCCTTAACTTCTGACTACTTACAATTCCATTCTCCTCTTCTTGATTTTCTATAGTAAAACCATTTTCAATGAATACAATAATAGAACATTTTGTCATGCATTTTTCTATATCTTTGTTAAAACTTTCTGAATGTATTTTTGAAATTATTGGCACATGCATTTGCATTATATTTATAATGTTATGGGGTCCACCCCTTTTTCATATAAGTGGACTCGGCCAGAGTGTTACTTGGACTGCTGCCGTTAAATACCCAGAGTTAGACAGTCAGTGAGAGATATACAGAGAGTGATTGAGATTGAGTTGGTGGTAGAGTAATAGTGTGAGGTAACCGCTTGTAGAAGTCAGAGTTACAAGCACACCCGACTATATGGAAGTCCTACTTTGAGACTTATCTATATCTTATTGCTACTAACCACGTTCCTGGATTTACTAACAATATACCCATTGTATTATTGTGTAAATACATTTAATTTATTATCTTTAATTCTTGCGTTTGTCATTCATTGGAGACCGAATCTCATCTCAGAATCCACAACATATAATATCCCTATTATGCTTATAATGCTTATCTTAATCCTTGACCACTGTGTAGAAATGAAAGTGGGAGAAAAGACACTGACTTGGATGCATCTGGTGCAATGAGAATAATTAGTCTCTCGCTTGAAGCATTTGTTGACAAGTTGATACTTTTTCCAACAAGAGTTGTCCTCTTTCATAACTGACTGTAGAGAATAGACAATGCAAATGGTACTGTTGCCAATATTTGCATAGGGATTGTAGTACAGATTTGTATGGAAACAATAAGGTTTGGACATTGGGACCAAGCATACTTAAAACTGGCATTTTTTGAGTGAAGAGTATTCTTCCAGCTCTGATATCGATGTGAAGGACAGAAGCTTGGCTTTTGATATCTTCCGCGGATTTTTCTCCTGTTTTTTGCATACACTGAGTGTTTACTTTGCAATGCCTTATCAGAGTAAAGTCATTAGCAAGACATTCATATTATAAACATAATACTATTATTCTCACAGTCACACTTACTCTTTCAGCTAAGAATGTTGAGGCTTGGACTATGACTTTAGACATCTTGAAGGCATTTGACAAGGTTTGGCAAGCTGGCTTTCATCACAAATTCAAGGACTATGGTGTCTCTGGCCAAATATTTGACTGTATCCTATTGTTCTTAACAAATCATGCATTGAAAATTATGTTGAACAGTAATGCTTCTAAATCCTTTTATATTAATGCAGGGGTCACCCATGGCTTTATTCTTGGACTTGCATTATTTCTTATCCTCATCAATGACTTTTTTGACATCATCAATTCTCAACTCAGTATTTGTGCTATGACACAACTATTTACTCTTTTCTTAATAGTAAGTCCAACAAAGTAAAACTGGCAGCTGACCTTGAAAATGACTTCCAATCACTTGTTAACTGAGGCAAGAGTTGTTATATAATTATAAATCTACTATTCATCTGTGCATCAAATATTGCTGCCATATCTGGTTTGGGGTTCTTGCTATATATTTTGAGATTCTCAACAAAATCTAAAGAAGGGTCCTGACCTGGCATGTTGACTTCAGTCACGCTATGTCACTGCTATGACATGGTTTCTCTTTTTTTTTTTATAAATATTGTCATGGCAATTATTCTAATGAGCTCTCTTCCTGGGTACATTAACCACATGAATTTAAATATACTATTTGATTGACAACTAGGTCTCATTATTTTACTGCTGAAATAGCTCGTTGTTATCATAAGTTCTATTTTAATATTTTCTTTTATTGCATTTCTAGCTTGTGGAACACTGTTTCAGTTTCTTGCTTCTCCACTACCTGCAATCTTCAAAAATTTAAATACAATGTCAATTGCCATTTCTGTCTTCCTGAATCCTGTTCTTTTATTGTCATTTCTTCTTGTTAAAGTCTTCTCATTTTTTTCATTCTCAGTGACATTATTGCAAGAGAAAAAATGACAATCACCTTCCTGTTTAACAATGGAAAAATTATTTACAATGTATTACTATAGTAAAATCATTTAAATGTCTGTTTTTAGCAAAATGATTTAAAATGAATGTTAACATACTGCATATTTATAGTAAAAGCATTAGCAATACATTTTAATATATTTTGTATATAAACAAAAGTTTAATAAATTTTGATATCACTAGTTAAATAAATAGCTATTATTATTATAAATTTTAAAAGTGAAAAATTACTTCAACTCTCTCTTAAATATTAAACTTTTATAATATCTCATTACTAAATCTGATATTTTAGGGAAACTGTGGTGATATAAATTAAGTACTGTATAAAAGGGAGTATCACCATACTTGAGGGAGAGTTATCTTCTCTTGATGAGACTACATCCATCAGAAAGAATACCTATCATAAAATTATGGCATTGCCAATCGATTAGCCATGGTGTAGGATCCTGAATATGTGGAAACCTGGTTTAGGTGTTTTGCAGCATCAGTGAGAGTGTAAAAGATAAAAAAAAAACACCAAAGCTAATGGAGGAGAAAATGAAGTTAGTTTTTGATCTCAGTGGTGTATGAGGCCATAAAAAAATCTGTCATGGTCTATCCCAAAGTGTTGGAAGAATTAGTGTATGAAGAAATTGCTGCCATCATAAAAGCAAATATATGACCAAAATTGGTCATAGCAGAAAAGAACTAAATTTCTTGAAAGTAGACAGAGACCAGAAGAAACTATTATGCAATATGTACAGTGATTGAAAGAAGCATTGAGATATTGTGATTCTGAAAGAATGGGTTTGAAACAAATGTCTATCAAAGACAAGTTAATTATGCTAAGATTGATTGAAGGAATGTTTGACATCTTGTACAAGTGTAACATTCTGTGAAGTTTTTACAACAATTGGAATTGATTTAAAAATTCAATGCCTCTGAAACCAGCATGGAGATATACAGTGCTAGTAAAAGCTTACTTTTGTGCATATATTTCAATAAGGAAAATGAAAAGGGCAAAAATAAATGTCTGGTCTTTGAGAAATGGTGTCTTAAGTGTAAAAAGAATAATCATTTCCAGACAGTCTACACATATGAGAAGTGAGTGGAAAAAGTGGAAAATATAGATCCTCTGATTGAAAGTACAGAAGTATTTGGAATAAAAGCACAGTATAAATGTAGGGAAATGATGAAGTTGAAGAGAATAACTTTACTTATGCAGGTGAATACTGGAAGTGATGTTACATTGGTACCGAGGATTTTCTGGGAAAGAATAGGTAGACCAAAGTTAAAGAAAAGTAATCTCCAGTTAAAACAGTTCAATGGGTCAGTCATCAAAATTTTAGGATGCTTTGAAGGTATGTTTGAGACAAAGAGATTCAAGATAATAACCCATCATAGTGGTGGAAAACATCAAAAGTCATGGTTTTTTTAGGGATTGACATGTTAACAGTGGATACATTGAAGCTGGTAAATTCCATGAAGTCAGTACAACTGTATATTGGATTATTAAGAGGATACAAAGTAAGTTTTCAGCTTAAAGAAACAGTTAACCCATGTATCTTCAAGCCGACAAGTTCCTACCCTTGGAATGGTGGCTGAAAAAGTCAGCCAGGGTGGTAGCAATTGGGCTTCACCCATTGTAATGATACACAAACCCAGTGGAGATTTAAGAATTTGTGGCAATTATAAGGTGGGTGTGAGTCACCAGATCTGTTTGGATTCATTCCCGATGCCAAATATTTAATCAGTATGCCATGAGTTTGCTAGTATGAAGTCAGCATATAATCAGATAAAAATTGATAGCAAGTTTCAAGAAGTCACCACAATGAACACCCCTATTGGATTACTAAGATGAACTTGTCTGCCATTTGCAGTAGAAAAAGTCTAGTCACATTTTCTAAAAAGCCATCGAAAGTTTTAGAGGGGATTAAAAATATAATTGTACATCAGGATGACATTGGCATTGGTGCACACGGTAAAGAAAAGCTCAAAAGTAAAATGGAGCAAGTTTTGAGAAAATTGAATAGTGCAGATATGACAATCACAATAAATGTGAGTTTAATTGTGAAAAAATTTTGTAGCTAAAATATCAAATATCCAAAGACAGTATATTGCTAGATGATAAACTTATCAATAAGATATCAGAAATAGCCGCACCCAGAAATAAAAAAAGTCCATTTTATGATTAACCAATTTCTATATATATACCATGATATATATTGCATAGTTAATATACCTCCATGTATATCATTGTGTACATCTTATATACCTTGTGGTACCATTTAATGGAATAAGGAAGAAAGATACTGAGTTTTAATTATCAAAAAGACAGGAAATCGTTTTCAAGAAATTAAAAAATGCACAAACCAGTTGTTAAAATCTTTGACCCAACGAAAGAATTAACATTAACTACAGATGCCAGTGACTGTCCTATAGCTGCAGTGTTGTCACAGGAGGATCAGCCTGTAATGTACTTAGAAAACTAACATCAGCGGAGGCAAATTATTTGAATATTGAGAAAGAGGCATTAGTGATTGTGTGGAGCAGAGAAAGAGCTAGAAATTTTTTGCTGGGAAAAAAATTTCTATTAAAATCTGATCATAAGCCTTTGGAATTTATATTCAACCTCAGAAAAGAGTTGCCAAAGGTCACATCATATATATTAAAGGAAATACTATACTGCATGTGGATGAATTAAATTTTGAGAGTAAAAATGTTGAAGCAAGTGAAAATTATGAGGACAGGATTTTGCACTGGATAGAAATGAACCTATTACTCTTAAATCAGCTTAGGTTGGGAACTATGCAGGTTGTGTTGAATAGAATTATGGAGAGCATAAAGAGAAATACATGGAGTAATTGCTTTATGGCTGAGAGGCCTTATAAAGAGTCAAAACACAAATTAACAATAAAAAAAGGAATTATATGTAATGGAGTTATCATAGTACCTCGACAGTCTCTCAGAAAAGAAGTAATTAAAGATGTACACAATGATATACATGGAGGTATATTAACTATGCAAATGAGGTTAAAGTTGCAAGCATGGTGGCCAGGGTATTCAAGAGACATGGAAAAGTATATTAAAAATGCCTAAAGTTTGCAGAAATAAAGAAATTTAGCCAAATTAAAATTCACTCTTGGCCAAAGAAAATGGAGCCATGGACATGAGTACATATAGATCTTGCTTACATTAAAGATATAGGACTATTTCTGATAGTAGTTGACTCCTATTCAGGTTGACCTGAAGTTATTAAACTCACGGATAGAAAAGCCACTACTGCGAAGCAAGTGTTAAAGATAGCGTTTTCAAGAAATGGAGTTCCAAAAACCTTGGTCTCTGACAATGCATCTGAATTTTGTGTAGAAAGTTTATGTGCATAGTTAAATCATTGGCTGCATTCCATACAAAACACCACCTTACCACCCACAGTCAGAATTGCAGAAAGAATGATTCAAAAAATGGGATTAAAAGTATTCTCTCCAGTGGATTGTGATATAGAGTTATTTACCCAGACTACTCCAAAGTTATAGAGCTATTCTGCATGCAGACAGAAAAATAAGCCCATCCACATTGATGGGAAGACAAGTAAGAGCTCCGATTACCATGTCATTTGCAATGAATGAAAGTGGTACAGGAAGGGCAAGGATTCAAGTACTGAAAAGGCAAAATTTGTTGTGCAAAAGGAATTTAACACAGTTGTGTTAAGAAAGAATGAACAGGGCATACTGGCTCACAAAGACCAATTTAGAACCAGAAGAGAATATGATGTTATGGAGGAAGAGGAGGAAGCAGAATAACTGATGATGCAAGATAGGATGAGTGAATCCGATCTTGAAGACCACCAGAGATATGAAAGTGAAGAATTGGAAAGGGAGGAGAGAATGAGTGTATCCAGTAGTGGTGAGGAACAACCTGGGAATGAGAGTGACCAGTTATCATGATGATTCAAATGAGTAGAATCAGTTAAGACCTAGATCTCCCATAGAAAGAAATAAAGAGACTCACTCTGAGAGACAGATTATGTCTCCCAAGGTTGTTTGTAGAAGTCAAAGATCAACTAAAAGTATAAAGCCTCTTAGGTTCAGGGAGGTGTAGTAATATTTAAATTAGGTACTGTATAAAAGTCAGTATCACCATACCTAAGGGTGAGTTATCTTCCCTTGAGACTACATCTGTCAGAGAGAATATCTATCATGACAAACCATTTTAAAATCTACTCTGTATAGATATTGAATATCAATGTTTAAAGATTAGAAAACTTTGTAGATATGAGCAGCATATTATTTTCAGATATATTGTTGAACTATGAACAAGTAAAATTCTTTAGATTTTCAATCATCAGAGAGCAAAAATGGACAATACAATTATGCCTATTTTTATATTTATTTCTCAACATTTTCTGTGAAATAATTTTTATTTTCCTTGTAAGCTTATACTTTATTTTATTTAATGGACTTCACCCATTAAAAGATATGTAAGTTCATTCACCAAAAATAGTAAAAGTGAATTGAAGAGACATTGAAAAAGAAAAACCAAGAGCAAGAGGAGATTTTGTGCAACCAAATAAAATAATTTTTAGGTTTAGTTTTTATCACATCGATTTTTATCAGGGAAAAAGAATAAAAATGAATATATTTTATTTCATCCTTCTTAAGCATGTTTTATTGAGTAGGATACAAACCTATATTAGTATAATGTTTGAGGTACTGATCTGAAATATTTTTGCAAGCCTAAAATCCAACATATTCTCATACCTACAAAGTATACAACATTTATTTTAATCTATTAATCTACTAAAAAAATACATAGGTGCAAAAATTCAAATATATGAATACATTAATATTCCACAAGATGTTTGAACTAATATTCTCATCTTTGTTATAATGATGCATTCTGTAGTCAGGTGTATATGTCCCAGTAGGTAGGGGTTTCTGCTATAGTTTGTTCTAGAATTGGATGTTAAATATTCAATATATTTATTTTAATATTTTTTATTTATATTTTTTCTTCTTTTTTCCAATAGACAAAAAAAAATTCTAGCTATATATATCAAATACGTTGTAGCACATGCTAATCTTTTCAATGCATGTAAAAGATAATGAAGTCACCATTGCTGAGATATATGAAATAAAATGCCTGAAATAAGAAAATACCATCATAGAATGTAAAAGCCTGTTTAATAGAAACCTACATTTGGAAAACTCTTTAAACTCACTCATAATACATAGGAATAAAACTGGCCATAACTTTGATTTTATAAATGCCACTCTAATTAAAAAGAACATAATTCTTTATGTCAAAAATACTTTGAGGGGATTCTGATAAATCTCTTACCATCTATAAACACACGTCAAAAGCACCATATTACATCATCAACCTTTATAAAATGCATACTTAAAGAATATAAAATTCATTTATCTACTATTACCACAACAGTGTTATATAAAACTGTCTCCAAATTAGCATGCAGAAAACCACCCTACATAAATAAAAATGCCTACTAGACACACACATACACCAATGAATATACATTATCATCCAAAGCTTGCATAGACAAACTAGAATCATGATACATTTACATACATAAATTTACACACAAATGCTGCTTTACAAGACAAAATTCACATAAAGTCTGGTTAACCAATGAAAAATAAACACTAAAATTTAAAAATACCTGAATTTTTTTCTCTTTCTTTCTTTTTTCTCTTTCTTTCTTTTTTCTCTATATTTGATGAAGCTTTAAATAAGGTGAAACCTGAAACATGTTTGTTTTATAAATGTTTCCTATTTGTTCCCTATCATATATATATATATATAGAGAGAGAGACAGACAGACAGACAGACAATGTAGACATTGGAATCAGCATTGTATAGTAACCATCAGTTTCATTCTTCAATGCAGTCTTTAGACCAAGACGTGTTAAAATTAAGTCACAAGCAATGTTGATTTCTATGCCCACACTGTTTATGTCTATAAACACTGTATGATCAATACTGAGTACTCTTCCTCTATAAATATACCAAATTTTAAACGATACCTATCTATCTATCTATCTATCTATCTATATATATATATATATATATATATATATATATATATATATATATATATATAGCATAATGAGAAGCCACGATACTTTCTTAATATGTATATATAAAAAAAGTTGCAAATTAAAAAAATAATGTTTTATTTTATGAAAGTATTTATTTAATCAATCAGGAAACTCATTAGAAAACTGCAAATGTTTATTGATAGATTCCGATTTTAGTTCCACACACACACACAGAAAAAAAGAAACATATTGGATTTTAAAATTAAATACACATAAACTAGGGTTGAATAGGGACTTGGGTGTTTTAAATCTTTATAAATATTTCAATAGTTAAGCAATTTTTTTTAGATATAGTTAAAAATTTTTTTTAAACAACATCTAAAATATTTATGACAGTTAGATTTAAGTTAGGAATATCCGAACAGTGATGTTCCATATCACGTGACGTTCGCGTCTTGTGAAGGACGCTACTTGCTAACAAACAGTAATTTTAATTTATTTGTAACAAACAGTTATTTCTGATGAAAGATTGAGGACAATTTGAAATATCAAATATATATATAAATAAATAAATACTTTCATAAAATAAAACATTATTTTTTTAATTTGCAACTTTTTCTATATATATATATATATATATATATATATAAGGTTCTTTATTTCCTGCTGTAGTGATTAATTAATACCAAAATAGCTAATTATCAAGTGCTAAATATTTAGAATATTTTCATGCTTTGATAGGAAAGCAATTATTCCATATTCCTAAAATGTTATCACACAAATTAAATATTTCAAAAGAAATGAAAAGGATAACGATTTTTAATGTTATACCATGATAATGTCAGTAACCTTTGATTACCCTTGGAAGAAACCGGTCAGATATCCTAGTCATAGGTTATCTTAAATAGTATTCATAAAACTCTCTCTTTTAGGAATTCTCAGAGTGTGTCAATAAAAACAATCAAAATGTCACCTTACCTTACCTTCTTCTTTGTTTTTTGTTTTTTTTCATACCCATTTTTCCAGATCCCAACCAGAAACCTAAGTCCAGAAGTATCATCATGACATTTTCCACTAAACATTTGTGCAAAAAACTTAAAATAAAACAACCTAAAAACATACACATTTGATATAGATGAATCCCTTCATAAGATGTAAGCTGTACTTGTGTTAATTAATACTTGTGTTGTTATTGTTATTATTAAAAGAAGAAAATAATTATCATAATAGAATGGACATAGAGTTATCAAAACTAGACTTAATATATATATTGAGAGTTAACATTTACAGCACTGGCTGGCTTCAACAGTTATCTTCCATTCTTTAAAAGATGTCATCAATAAAATAATGAGAGAACAGTCCATCCATTTTGGGACAGGTATTGATTGATTGGTTGATTTGATTAATAAGAAAGTTATAATTTATTAAAGAATTGATATCTGTTTCATATACTGTTTAATGGCTTTTTCTTACTAAATAACATTTCATTGGATTATAAGAAAATTGATTGTGAATTTGTATCAATTTTAAGCTTTATTTTATTTATATGATAATTTGTTTAGATAATATTCCTTTTAAATATTAGTTTAGAAATTGTTTTAATGTTGTAATATGTTAAAAAAACATGTTTTTTATTACTTTTTTACCTCCAATCTGTTGGAATTTCTTAACTGAAGCTTGTTATTTATTTATCCATACTTTTCTTTTAATCATTTCACCCCAAATAAGGCAATAATGCCACTAAAATACAAGGGGTTACTGGGAATGAAAGGGAATGAGAAGACTTTAGAAGGAACTAGAAACCCAATCATAAACAGGAAATAAGGGATAAACCCCTACTCCTGTTCAATAAACAGGGAAGTGTTGGTGTGTAAGCAAGAATATTCTGCCTGATATTTCAGTATTTTTTATATTTGGAATATTACAAATGCTATTTTCTAAACTAATCTCCAAACATATAACCATTTCAAACTTCATACTCTAGTAACAATGCCAACTCATGAGGTAATATCATCTTCATGCTAAACACAATGTTATGGCAAGGATAGCTCAGTCAAGTTACATAATCTTTTACATATCAGAACTTTAATAAATGTATATAATATTTTAAAATTAAAAAGACTGTCATCTTAGTCATATTAAGGTAATAGAAGCTGAATGAGTGAATGTGTTTGCATATGTGTTGTATGTAGGTTTCTTAATAAGTCCATAGTCTGTTGTGTAAAAAGCATTTATTTTTATACAAATATTAATTTTCCAACAATCTCCTTCCTTGCCAATACACTTAACCTATCAGTTTTCCAGAAATCACATACAATGCACATTAGTAAGAGAAAATTTCAGATTAAAATTCAGCTGATAATTATATCAATCTAATGCTATTGATACTGCCATGGCTATATCACATTGAAATGAGCCTACAGACATATCACATTGAAATACTAGTTTTTGCCCAGTCACTGAAGTTAAGCAATGTTGAGCTTGGTCAGTATTTAGATGAGTGACCTCTTGGAATATCAGGTGCTTTAAACTTGAGGTTGTGCAGATGGTGCAATAGATAGTAGCTTGGAATGAGAAATGAGACCTATGTTTCAACTCCAGTCAAGTTCATTGCATTTACTTATATGCAAATAACCTTGGGAAAGGTATTAATTCACCTCTTTCCCCCAGCCATAGGTTAAATAGTAGTATAGAGTGGACTCCCTCAGACATGGCTGGTAACCAGTCTAGAAGAAGAACAATTCTGAATTCAAAACCACTTGAGCATGGGGAAAGCAACTCCATCCCATGAATAACATACTTACTATGAAAAGTCTGACCTTGCATCCCAAACATGGGGCCTGATAAAGTTATGGATGGAAACATGTGGTCATCAAAGGGGATCTGGTGAAGTTTTGACAGCCCTTCAAGCTGACAATGGAAACAATCTCACTGTGAAGATATGCTTCTGAATTGACAAGTTGAAAGATCTATCTAGGTGAGAAGATTAAAGTTGACAGCATTTACTAGTTCATTTTTACCTTTATCAGTACAGAGCTACATGAAGCCATTGACATTTATGGTATTTAATATAGCAGTTATGGAATAGAGCTTTAGAAAACCTGAACAAGCAAGGAATAATACTTTATTGTTCAAAGTTTACAAGCTAAATAACAACAAATTTACTCAAATAAATTTCAGCTTTTTGTCTTTGTAAATTATATTTTCTATCAATGCTCGGAACATTAGTTTATATTTCTGATAAGATTTTTTTACAAGTATTTTCATTTAAAATGGCATGTCTGTATGTTTTTTTTCTTTTTTTAATTCTAAATATGTTTGTTGACTGAATTGCAGAAATTGAAAGTGAATGTATCATCATAAGAGTAGTCCCTGTTCCAAAAAAAGGTGATCTAACAAGTGCAGCAAACTATAGGAGTATAACTCTCATGCCAATTGTGGCAAAAGTTTACAATAAGCTTCTACTAAATAGGATTGTCTCCACCATTGATCCACTTCTCCACAAGAACCAGAATGGATTTAGAAGAGGCAAGTTGGCAATTGCTCAAATCCTCCCCATTCACCGCATACTGGAAAAGATGAAAAAATTCAGCAAAGAGGTCACAATCTGTTTTGTTGACTTTTGCAAGGTGTTTGATTCTATCAACAGAGACCTCATGTTCAAAATCCTACAATTCTGTGGTATATGGTCCAACTTCAGAATTTTTAGGCAATTAGAACTATGGACACAAACACTACTGTCACCATTGTATTGCCTGATGGTGAGACAATTCCTTTGAAGTTAAAGCAGAAGTTCTACAACTTGCTCTTTATCTGTTTATAGTTATTCTGGACTATGTTCTGCATAGTTCTCTTGACAACATTGAGGAAAAAGACTACTTTTGAAACCTTGCCAGAGTAGTCAGTATTCTCCACAATACCTGATGCAAAATCCTTGCTGTTAATTTAAGTATGATACTAGAACGACAGTTGGGTCTTGCTTTTTTTTTTAACTAGTTATATGCAAATGTCATTTCTGTTCTAATAGTTTCTTTTCTCATACTTCTTGCCTGTGGAAGTCCCTTCCAATTTTTGCTTCCCTGCCACTTATCATCTTCAAAATTTTAAATGCAACACCAATCACCATCTTCTGTCCTCCTAAATCCTGTTCTTTTATTGTCCTGTTTGTCACTTCTCACTAAAGTCTTCTCATGTTTTCACTCTATATAAACTCCTACATCCTAGTGGCATTGTCACCTTACTCGAGATGAAATAATTAAAAAAAAAACAAACTAGTAATGGTTTACTAAACTAGCTCACTCACCTAGTCTATATTCCTAAGAGAGAGAATGAGAGAGAAGAGAAGAAAAGAGGGAGGGTTTAAATGAAGAGAGTGGAAAATGGAGATAAAAAAAGAAGTTAAATGTCTTTCTTCACAAAATGTAATTTAGGTTTCATTTTTTTTTTAACCCTTTTCTCCAAATGTATATGATAATTCATACTTTAAATTTTGCCAATAAAACTATTTTATTTGTCAAAAATCAATTATGGCAAAATGCCAATGCAAGCACAAAACACATTCACTGCATCTATTTCATCTACATTCAATTTTTTTAAAACATATGCAATTTTTAAAGTCATTCAGAACAGACATGTTCACTTCAAAATATATTTCATGTTTCTTTCAGCCTAAGTATTTGCTGCTGCTTATAAAAGTTCTTTGATCTCAGACTTTCACATAGAATTTCATACAATTTGATTATTCCGGTAAATATTCTTCAAAACAATATTTTTTTATCCTCTCAGAATATCTTCTTTTTTTAAAAAATCATTTCTTCTATTATTTCTTTTGAGTAAAAATGACTCCATCCCCTATAAAATATATATAATTATTGGAATAATATCTGTTTTCTGAAATTCACTTATCTTTTTGAAAATGAATAATAAATGCAAAGCACCTTTGCAGGTTTTTATTTTCATCCATCCAGTTTTCAATTTTAATCAGCAATTTTTTTTCAGAGCAATATGCTATGTAGAAATTCTGCTATTTGCTTGTTTATTTGCACTTGGCTTGGTCTACTTAGGAGATGTAGATATTTAACTCCTGTGCAACAAAGCTTTTTGCTTTATATAGTTCAAGGTCATCTTAAACAAGGCATAATATCTATAAACCTGCTGAGTCATTCTAGAAGAATACAAAAATGATTTTAAAAATCAAAAAGCTCCTAAATTCCCCTCCTCCTCACTCTTTCTCTCCCTCAGTATGTATGTATGATTATATATATATATATATATATATATATATATATATATATATATATATATATATATATGGTGTATCAAAAATACTTTTAAAAACTTTATAGGCGGGTCCCTTACACCAAAACAAGGACAAAAGTCCATGTAAACATATGTCTGCGAATCTGTCATTTTTGAGTTTATGGTAGATGCCATTAAATGTACAATCTTAATGGTAAAATGTCCATATAAACATATGTCCAAAAGGCCATTATTGTACCTCAACGCGCTAACTTATAACAAATGTTCGAAATGTCTTCCACTTGCTTCTGTACACATGCATCCATCTGATCATTGACTGGCAGACCCTTTCAAATACTCTCACACAGTGTTGAATAGTTTCACAAACCTCATGACATGTTGATGAAGCATCTTTGCATTATTAATGTATGTTGCATAAACCAATTGTTTTAGGTGGCCCCACAAATAAAAATCCAAAGGAACATGCAGGTCATGAAACCAGTCATTCCCTACCAATCCATCTTTCATGGCTGATGTCAGCCATTGCATTGTGAACAATGTGATTAAAATGTGCTGGAGCCCTATCATGCTTGAACCACATGCATCTTTGTATTAGCAGAGTAACATCTAGCTGGTCTGGAAGTGTGTTTGAAATAAAATCCCTGTAGAGAGCTCTTATAAGATATACTGAGAAAACATATGGATCAACCAGACTATTATCCTCATCTTTGTAGTTGTTAACTGAGCTCTTTATGTAATCTATAAGGTAGACTGTTCTCATTCTATTGCCCATGTCTAGTGATATCTTGTCTAGTTCATACTTCATGCTGGTGTATAGAAAAACAAGAGAGGAAATTTGGCACATTATGATTTAGATGCGAGCTACTGACATCATAGTTTCCAATCACAATTCCAATCATAAAACAAGGAAGTTAATCATATTTTTATGCCTGAACTAAACATTTTGGTGATTGATTTGCTTTTTATGGCCTATCAACCTTTTGCAGGTTATTTAAAGCCAAAACATATTTTTAGATTGTAAGAATTTTTTGGAGATAATGTTTTCCATTCATCCAGGTCAACCATAATCAGGATCACCGAGCCAATGAAAACAATCCTTTCTTTAGCTGTATAGTATGTGCAATGCCAGGGCTACATACAGTTTTGAATTCAGAGTTACTTTCTCCTAGAACTGTTGTCACTTAAGGCTATAGAACCCAGCCTACCCATAGATGGCAGGCAGGGGAAAAGAGGATTCATACCTTTCCCAAGAGTATTAGCACATAAGTGAATGTAATGGAATTTGAACTTGACTCACTGATTCCTCAATCGAAGCCATTATCCATTACTCCACCATGCCTCCTCTGATAATGATTTACTGATACAAGTCCTACTAATTAGCCCATAGTTGGGGCAGAAGATGTCGATTCATACCTTTTCCAAGGGTATTTGCATGTAAGTGAATATAACAAAACTGCCTAGAATTGGAACTCAGTTCTCTAATTTCCAATTCTCATCTATTATCCACTACACCATACACACATCTAAGCTTACAATATCTGGTATTCCTAAATGGTCAACTATCTAGGTACTGACCAGGCTCTATGTTGCTTAACTTCAGTGATCTTATGTGAACTAATGTTTCAACTTGATATGGCCATAAGCCCATCTTGTTGAATGGGGAACAACACTGCTGAGTGCCTGAAGTTTCTGGAATTCAGCATTAAAGATCAAACTGGACATTTTGTGTACAAAACAATGATAGACTGAAAGAGTTCTAAGTGTTACCTCATTGAACCAAAGTTGGAATTAGTCTTTCTACTTCTAGTGCTGTCATTAAATAAAAAACTTTTTGTTTCATTAAACTCCACTTCAAATCAGTGATGTTGAAGAAATTTGGGTGTCACTCTCCATTCTCTTAGTGGTCAATGTGATTAAGCTGTAGATGGCCATCTTTAACATCGCAAATTCACCCTTGAGAGATGCGATATCTGAAGAATCAAGTGTAAGTTATGGTGACTTCTTTTTTTGTTAACTGAGGAATCCCATTACTTGTTTTATCGATACTGTCCAACAAATTATGAGGGAAGTTTTTATGATTCTCCATTTGCATGGACATATCTGCATTTATTTGGAATTTTCCTTTGCTTGCTTTTCTCAAAGGTTATCATCATACCACATTTTATTGACTGGTTACTTTTCAAAAAAGTAACCAGTCAGTAAAGTGTTATAAAATATTTGTTGTCCTGTAATTTTGTAATTTGTTGTGATCATTGATGTTATTTGTCATGCGTGATAAACACTTAGGCAATTATGTATCTTTCGATACATGACTGACAAGGCAGATTTTTTACCTGCAGTAGGTTGCCATTTCTTTCTGTGGTAGACCAGTTGCCATCCAAGGTTATAGAACCCAGTTTGTCCTGCTATTTACCCATAGCTGGAGGGGAGAAGAAGAGGATTCATACCTTTCCCAAGGGTATTAGCATGTAAGTCAATGTAATGAATTTGACTGGAATTTGAACTCAGCTCTCTGGTTCCTCAATCCAAGCTGTATACTAAATATACATTTTAAGCAAAGTAATTTACACAAGGGAAGTGATGGTAGCATAAATGTTATCAGTACATAAATTAAAATCTGCAAACTGAGTTCAAATCCCTTTCTAGACTGTTGCATTCTCTTTCAAATAAATACCTTGGGAAAGGCATGGTTTTATCATTTCTCCTCCTTCCAGCTATGGGTTAAATAGCAGGGTAGCTTTGGGTGGCATCCAGTCTAGAAAGACTATTCTGAATTCAAAACTGTGGAGACAGGAACAGGAAACAACTGCCCCTGTCTTTCCCCAAAAGTCATGGCATTTCACAGATAATAAAGAAAAGAAATCTGTGGAGAGCTATGATCACCTGAGGGACATGGCATTAAAAAAGTTTAGACAGAGATGGGGCTAGATTACAGGAGTTTGAAGCATTTAAAAGAAATTATGAGTAGATACAAGAGTGGATCATTAAGTTCATAGTCTGACATTTAGTTATAAGTTTTAATCTGAAATTTTCATTGTATAATAGTTTAAGTTACTTATGCAATACAATAAAATGTATAATCCATCACATAGATCTTTACACAACCCTTTTTTAATGAGTTATTTTGCATGAAGTACTTTGGTCGAAACCTAATAGAGATCTTACTAAAGTATCTCTATTAGAGCACCAGTGCCATGTACAGTTTTAAATTTAGAGTTGTCCTTTTAGACTGATTGTCTATCATGATATTTAACCCAGAGCTGGGAGAGAGAAGTGATGGATTCATACCTTTTCCAAAGGTATTTGTGTGTAAGTGAATGTAACCAATTGGAATTTGAACTTGACTCTTGATTTCTCATTTTGAGTTGTATTCATTACACTACCGGCATAATTATATTATGTTTTATGTTAATTCATCACTGAATTAATAACATTGATAAAGAATGCAATTATGAACAATAAAACTTTGGTAAAATAAACACTTTTTTTTCATCATTAAGCTTAAGATTTATTGATGCATTAAATGTCATCACTTTTTTGGTTTTCCCATTTTTTCTTTTCATTTTTATGAAAAAAAAAACAAAAAAAAAACAGTTTTCAAATGAAATACAAAAAAATAGGAAAAGGTTTCCTTGTGAGATTCAAATTTATCTCCATCTGGATGGCCAGAAAATAAGTAATGGAAAAAAACATCCTTTGTGAGGTTAGGAAAGAAGTCTTAAGTTCAACTTGTTGGGAGCAAAAAGACATGGAGAAAACATTTATTAAAATGCTAGCCTAGAATCCAACCTTTGGGCAAGCTTCTGTGGAGAGCTTTTGGCCTTTTACCTTCAGCAGGCTATGTACATAAGATAAGAATTTAGGAATAATAAAATTATTTTATCTTTATTCAACACCTTAATTCGGCCTTTTACCTTCAGTGTTCTATGTACATAAAAGTTATAAGAATTTAGAAATAAGATTATTTTATCTTTATTTGACACCTTAATTCAGCATAATCTTTCTTCATGTATGCAACCAATCTCCGTAGTCTGTCTGCATTTATTTTGCATGCAAGTTTTATCTTCTTTTAAAATCACCATTCTTTATGATCCTTTCGCATAAAGTCATTCTTAAAAGACATTAAGGAACCTGAACTATGTAATAATTTGAATATGTTAAAGTATGCATTCTAGAAAAAGAAAAAAAAACATATGAGCAAAGTACCGTGCCCCCCAATTAAGTTTTAATTATGGATTAATTAGATGACATCAATTGCAATTGTGATGAAAAGTGAAATTAAAGTTAAACCTTTAATAAAGAATTGTTTTTTAAACCTTTCACTCTGTTCAATATTTAAATTTAACTTTAAATGAGTTATTTATTCAGTTTTTAATTGCGAGTAACTAAAGTAGTTACTACCTGTTACTTGAAGTTGATTATCATTCACTGAGATTGAAAAACTCACAGATTGGTACACATAGACTGTGATTTATTTATCATAGATTACTTATAAACATTTGCATTTATTACATATTTCATTACTATGAATTAGATATGACTCAAGATAAATAAATTAAAATAGTACTTACTTTATTAGAATATTACCTATTTCAAATGAAAATACATATTTTCTCTTTTACTTTTTCCTTTCCACAAACAAAATAATATAATAACATTTTCTCCCCCTATAATGACAGATTTGTACCTTAAAAAAAATCATATCTTGAAACTTTTCCCTTGAATTTTTCTCATAAAATGTTTTCTCCTTCTGTTTTCATAATCCTTTACATTAGCACCAAGAATACATTTATTTAAATTTACTAAAAGAAAAATATATGAATATTCCATTATGTCTGCAATAACTACTTGAAATGAGAGATATTTTACAATGATCCTTCATTAATTCATATTTTGCATGAGAGCAATTTTATATCATAGAATCTCAACGGATATATTCATAAACATTATAGAATACCACAAAGAAGTCAATTTTTATTTACATTAAAATATGTTTGTTCTTTACATTTATTAACAAATGCTGTGACAGATTTTTGATGCTGGTGCATGGACAGGAATGTAGTTCTGAAAGCTTGCATAAGTGTTCTCTGTCAGCCATCATGGAATGCCAATGATGATGTGTTTTAAAATAGCTGTTGAGGGAGCAGGGAGAAATAGTGTCAAGCTTTTTTCAAGGGTGTCAGTACAAAGTGAAAATAAAGAGGAAATTGTAGAGAGCCATGATCACCCTGAAGAGATATAACCCATAGAAATATAAAATAATCTGTGAAGGAAATGTATAATATCTCAAAAAAGCACCATTTCAAAATTTATAATTACAGTTGCTTATCGGGGCTGGTGTGCACTACCCAGAACCCCCACTGGCAAGGATGGGTGACAAGCCTGATTGGGGGGGGGTCCCTGGCTATGTTTTCTATCCTATGAACATTTGCTTTTTTCTACATCCATTTATATATGTCATGAAAGCACAACTGACTATTAAAGGATGAAAAATTTTCTTGGATTATGATGTCATTCTAGGTTTTTTATTTTTATTTTTTGGTCCAAATCTATAAATTTGATTTGCTTATGCTAAGTCTTGAAAAAACACAATATAAAATTCATTACACTGGGGAACACATATTTTATAATTTTTATTGAATGATATCTGATGTTTGATTCTAGGAAATTTTGGGGTGCTGCATACAAATTTCAACTCTGGTTCTATCACATCCTGATTCTTGTCAACAGCCTATGTGCCATTTTCCAGATTTTACAAATTAGGACTAAAAAATTAAGTCATGTGTTAAAATCTTTTTTCAAGTTTCATGAATATAAGCAGTTCAAACTACAGTAAAATTGCTAATTAATGATAAAAATGACTTAAAATAAAAACAGATATGAAGCTTTCATTGTGACATAAAAATTATTTTACAAGACTTTCTAGTGTATTTGCTTGTTGTTGATGACAAGTCACTTTTCAAGCACCAGCAGGAATCAGCCATCATGTAGGAATACCAGTGGCCTGGGTATTGTTCCTCCATAATTTTGATATCTTGATGGAATCTCTCCCCTGTTTGTCACTTACATCACCTAAATTACTTGGAAATTGATGAAGATGGCTATTCAAAAATTTACAATTTTATACTCATAGTGCAACCTAATTCTTTAGGGTCTCTTAGAAATTTTTTTATGATTTCTTTATAGTTATGTGCTCTATAATTGCCTAAAAAGTTTTAGTGTCAAGTACACAAATGAGAAGCAGGCATTTTTTCAATGTTTATTTATGGCATTAGGAAAATTGCTGTCTTTAATTAATGTTCTTATTTGTGAACTGTGAAAAATTCCTTCCTTAACTTTTTTCATAACATAAATTTGGAAATTTTAAACTTATGTATTTGAAAACACTCACTGTTCATATCTGAAACTTATGTGGCATATGTTTTTTTTTTTTGTTTTTTTTTTTAAGCATTTCACCCCAAGGGCGGAAGCCACTAGGACCAAAGGGTTATAGAAAATAGCAAGATCAGATAGGAGTGATAGAAATAAAACAATGAGGGTAGTAGATAGATTAAGAACTGGAGATGTTATTGACATTACATTGAATAGCTGAGATTATAGCTCACAGGGAAACAGGAGAAGGGAAGAGAGTTCCACAGGCGAGAGGTTAAGACATACAGCTACTACATAAGAATCGAATAAGACATTTAGGAAACACTCAGTGAAGGGTGAGCGGATGCCAGCCTCGTAACGCTGGAACTCATGACGTCTGGGAACCAGCGAATGCAGCTCCTCAGAGCAATTTCCATGAAAAGTATTTGTAGAACAGACAGAGGGAGGCAATGAAAGCGCGTCTGTGAGAAAGTGACTGTAGAGCAGGCGCCAGGGCAGGGCCAACCATATTGCATATCCGCTTCTGGAGCCTATCAAGAACCCCGAGGCTTTTATTATTGTATATAATTAGGTTACATTAAATCATTTTATATGAATATTAACTTATGAAATTTGAGATGTACCAGAATTGGGGTTCACAAAAACCTTGAACCAGCCCTGCTTGTCATTATGTGTTTATTTAAATTTTCTTGTTCTGTCGTTCACAAAAATTAGAATATTTTACTTGAAAGATCTGTTTCAAATAGAATATTTAAAGACTCTCAATATAATATAGTTTCTTAAAAGTAGTTCACCCTTAAAAATTTAACAACAAAAACAGTTTGTATTTGCAATTTCCTTTTGGACAAAAACTGCGCAAAAGGAGAATCAAAACAGTCAAAAATTTTCTATAAACTATGTCCCTTCAGGACGTGGGTGATCAGGGCTCTCCACAATTTCATGTTCTTTACAGCTCTCAGTATATTTTGTCTTTTTACTATCTCTTTTAATCCCTTTTCTGCCATCCATTTACAGAAGCTTGTTAGGTAGGTTATTTGCCCTAGAAATTACAAATATCTCTTTCTGATTCTGAATAGAGGTATCTTTTTTGTTTCTATTTTCTCTTGTCATTGCTCACAAGTTCAGTCCATGGTATTCTCAGCATCCTTCTGTAGAACTGTATTTCTGTTGCTTCAATTCTTTTCTTCACCTGTGATAAGATTTTCCAGCATTCATTGGAAGGCATCTTTCACTTTCCCATTGAGCATTCAGATTTTGGTGTTACATTTTATATCCTCTGTTAAAACAATTCCTCAATATTTAAATTTTTGTACTTGCTTGATTTTGATATTTCCAAATTGTAATTTGCATGTTGGGATGTTCCTTTTGCTGACAACCATATATTTCATCTTCTTACAATTGATGTTTAGTCCTTTCTTCTAGCTTTCCTTTACTACCTTCTGTTGGAGTTCCTGTAGTTTTCTTTTTGTGTCTGTTATCAACACCTTGTCATCTGAATATCTACAATCTTAAAAAACAATTGAAATTTTGTAAAACTTAATTTTTTCTCCAAATTTCTACAATTTTGCACAAATCCCTAAATATTGCACAAAAATCTATATAAGAAACAGTAAAACCTGAAATCATAAATTTCAAACCTAGTTCTGCAGAAATTTATGTTGGTAAAATTTACATTATATTTAAAAAAAAATCTGTTGTAAAGGAATAGTTTTTGTATTTATTTTTCTTTTCTTTTTTCTTAATAATAATTATGAAAGCAACAAACAAGTTTTGAACAGTTTTATTTTATTTTTGTTTTTTGTTTTCTTCATTATTATCTGCAGATGAAATAAGAGGCAATCAGAGACAAAACCAGAAAAAGAAAAATTTTGGCAGATTGGGTTTCTTCTGAAAACTCAGCATTACTAAATTTTGAATTTTGTCACTTAAAATTTGTTTGGCTACTTCTTAAAATAAGTTTGACTAATTTTGGCTGTTAATGAGAAAAAAAGTTAATTAAAATGTAATCCATTACTTATCACTCAATTTGGCAACCCTCAGCAGAACAGGAATAAGATAGGCAAAAAAAAGACTAGAATGAATAAATTAAAAAAAGAACAATTATAAACTCTACTTAGATTTTTAGTTTATAATATCAGAAAATATTCAAGGTTACATGAATTTTATTTATCTTTTTCTGTGGATTCTCATCTTGCATATTTAAATATCCTTTGATCTACAAAAAACATTGTAAACAAAACAAAAGCAATAGATAAAGAAAAAGAAAAGTTCATGTACGAAAAGAGCTGATATGAATGAATGGGAAATATGTTGGTGTTAAGATAGCATATATTGACTTTTGAGTGTTAAACCTGTTCAAACATTTGCTGAAGTAAAGGCTGAGTACTGAAATATTGAACAATCCATGCCAGGCCCTTGATATTGATTCTCTCTTTAAGTGAATGGGAAAGAACAGTCAAAGTATTTATGATGCATTAAGAAAGGCTGATATATCAATATATGTGGTATGGAATCAAGAAATTTGGTAAAGTATGACAGATGAAAAGAAATGCATTATTTCAGGCAAGTTACACTTGAAAGCACCTGTTCACTTATATTTGTCTACACACACACACACACATTATTTAAAATTTGCTATATTTTTATGGGGAGAGTGTTTAATATTTGAGATATAGCTTTTGTAGATATGAACCTAAGAATTAATACTGCAAGTTGACTCAATTTCATGTCTTCTTCAGATCAAGTGTTGGTCTCAACATTAAATTGTGAAAACTTAACAACACTAAATGGTGACTGTATTATGCCTCAATATGATCTTCAGACCAAGACTGAAACTGGCAGCTACCATACAGTGTAGATTCCTATGTCTACACTATCTGTATCTACACACACTGCTGAAATGCACTGTAAAAGTGCTCTTAACAAATACTTCATCAGATGATGATCTTATATAGAGAGATAGATACAGAGAGAACAAGAAGGAGAATATTTATAAGCAAATGCAAGAAGAGAAAGCAATCATATTAAAGAAAAGTGAAGCTATTAATTGTTGAAGAATTCAGTTCCTTAATTAACTGATCTTCTTAGTGATTTAATACCTTAATCTTTTTGAAGAATCATTGTGCTGTAATTAACATTGTTTATCATGTCATTGCTAAATACATTACAATTAATGAAATAACTTAAACTTTTCATTTTTATCTTTTAATGAACCAATGACTATATTTCTAAATATTTTTGATACAAAGTAAATTTAATGTATAATGGTTTAAAAAGGCATTTAGGTTAAATGGCTGCATTGATAGAAAAACTAACTATATATACATACATACATATATATATATATATATATATATATATATATATATATATATATATATATATATATATATATCAATCTTTGTATTTCTTACTGAATTAAGTTTATTTACAAATCATATTTTTCTCCTTTTTTTAAAAAAATGATTATTTTTATAATGACAAATATAATTATATGTATTTAGCATGGTTGGTATTTGAGAGAATTTTTGTTTCCAGTATTTGTAGATAATTTCAAATCCATATAAATTCTTCTATATGCCATATCTCTTCAGGATGTAGACAATCATAGCTTTTCACAATTTCCAGTCTTTTGTAGTTCTTAATAAATTCTGTCTTTTTGCTATCTCTCCTCAACCCTGTTCTACCATACATTTACCTAAGCTCATTAAGCATTGTTTTCCTCTAACCCTCTTACCCTCAATCTGCCCTGTGAGTATCAAATTATCCAAGCTCTCTTTCCTCATTAAGTACCCTAGAAATTTCAATTATCTCTTCCTGATGTTAATATAAGTGTCCTTTTTGTTTCCATTTTCTCTGAAACTTTGTAGTTGCTCACATGTTCAGTCTGTAGTATTCTCAGCATCCTTCTGTAGAACCACATTTTTGTTGCTTCTGTGAGAAGATTATCAAGCATTCACTGTCATATAGGAGAACTGATATTACAAGTGATCTTTTCTTTGTTTCTAATAAATTTTTTCTGTTTCGTAATACTTTACTTTGCTTTTGGAATGCATCTTTGGCTATCCCAAAGTACCTTCCTCTCTATATTTTCTTGTACACTGATTTAAGTAATGGAAAAAAACTTATTAAAATAGTGTCAAAACATTAAATATATATACTAATTGCAGATTATATGACATTTTTTATTAAAGATAAATGCATGAAAAACTATGCATTTTGTTGCTTTATATCTTGAAAACATGTTTTAAAAAGTGATGCTGTAAGGAAGTATGGCAGATTGACAGAGTATAATTTATTTTATATCTCATTAAAATAGTTTAAATTAAGAAAAGGCAAATATATTTATTTCTTGTATTTACAAAGAAATGAATAAAAGTTAGAGTTTAACTGTTGATACAGACCTTTGCAAATTGGCTATGCAGAGGAAGAAATGAATAATTTGAAACTAGTTAAAAAAATGAAGGCAATTTTAAGTAATTTTGCAATTACTACATAAGTAATCTACAATTTTAATCTATTCAATTAACTCCCATCACAATTGAGAAAAATTGTGCTTTTAAAAGTGACACTATCCAGAGAAATCTGACATGAAAGAAAAAAAAAACAATGTTTTAGTAACATGTTCTTCCTACTTACTCATGAGATATTCCAGTGTTATGGAATGCAAGATATATTTGTTTATTATCATAGAGTAATGTCACCAGTTAGCATGACAATGGAATATCTCATTACTAAAAAAGAGAAATCAGCCTATATGATTGATAACTATATAAATTATAAAAAAAAATATTATAGAATATAGATTATATAATAAGAGGTTTCATGTTATAGAATATATTATTTGTTTTCTATTTGTAAATGTTTGTTTTCATAAGCGTGAAAATGGCACATTGTAGCAAGAGTTTTGTTAAAGCAATGTTGTTAAAATGCTCTAAGTTTAAGAATAATGCAATTTCTTGTTTAATTTTCATTCATGTTCATTTCAATAACAATGATCTGATTTTTACATGTTTGTGACAAAAGCTTACAAAAAAGTTATCAACATTGAAATAGGAAAAGCTGAAAAGATTACTAACTTTTGCCTAAAATGATAATACATGTAAAATAATATCTTTATTTTGTAAAAAATAATGACAACAAAGATGAGGCCATTAGTCCAAATATAAATTAAAATATTTTTTTATTTTTTCATATGTTTATATAAAATAAATGTTTTTACAAAACATCCATTCACAGGTATCATTATTTGATGCAAAAATGAAGCTTCTCATTTTTTTTTCCATTTCCTCTTCCAGCATACACATTTCCACACTTTATTACAAAAAAACATTTTTTTTTATATTGTAAGCTTGTGTATTCAAAAATGATTTAACACTAGACTGCTGAGTAAGAATTAGGTTAGGTACAAGTAAATCTAGATTTAAATTTTACAGTTGGAGTTTGGTTAATTACAGAATTATTTCCCTTGTTTATTTATTTATTTGGGAATAGTTATGATATAATTCTATAAATAGGATGAGACTTGAAATGAAGCTTGAGGGCCACCTTCAGCAGCCTTGAAGTAAGTGTTAATAAAATATCAAAAATCTCATG
>CAHIKZ030000384.1:610000-722500 GCA_903632075.3 Acanthosepion pharaonis | reverse complement strand
GTGACAATAGATTTGGAATAATATATCATTTTCTCAGATGACATGATGTTTACTGTTCATCATTCTAATCGTGTCAATTGATCAGTTAAGTCTTTCAAGCAGTGTTGTTTAAATTACATAACACTTTTCAAGTTTTACTATATGTGTGGTGGATCATTTTTAATACTATCTTTTTTTATCTTCATGCATCTTAGAGAGCACAGGTGTTTATTTTTTGTCCCATCATTTTGTTTTTGTATTCAAGCTAATAAAAAGATGGCCAAATAGTTCAGAATGGAGAGAAAGAAATGGGCCTCAGACAGTTTGCATTATTGTGTCAACAGCTCCTTTTGAGGAAAATACTAACTGGACATCATGTTAAAATTATGAAGGTATATAAGAAGCAAATAAAAAAAAATTCTAGGAAGTTTTTTAACAGAGAGTAAAAATATGACCATCAATTAAACATGGTGAGCAAGTTTTAAGGATAATGATAACAAAAAGGATGCTTATACTTATAATCAGAAATAGAGAGATGAAATTTCTAGGGTACATAATGAGGAAAGAGAACTTGGAGAATTTAACACTCACAAGAAATATTAATGGCAAGAGAGGCACAAAGGAACCTAACCAAAATGCTTGTGTTAATGAATGACAGAACAAAGGAGGAAAGACAAATTTACTAAGAGCTACAAGTGATAAGAAGTTGTGAAAAGTCATAATCCCACATGTCCTGAAAAGATAGTGTACACAGAAGTGAGAAGAAAGCAGGAGACATAACTGGATAATGAATATATTTCCTCATGAAGTGGGATGCTGACATTTTAAATTCAACTTTGGTACATAAGGCTAAAGTTTGAAATGTGTACAGGAAAGAGGAAATATATAAAGAGGTTCTACAATACGATAAACAGCATCTGCATGGATTTAGCATTTGAACATAGTGATCAACAAAGCCTGGTGATATTATAAAGTAATCAGATACTCTGAGTTAGTAACAATTATGTTTTAGGCCTAAAAGTGAACCTGACCCCAAAGTCATCTTCTCATGAAATGGTTCAAGAAGATAGAAGATAGTGATTGATGTTGCATTTTTGAATGCAAATTTTTGAAGATTGTAGTTATCGGGGAAGCCAGAAAATGGAAGGGAGTTCCACAGGTGGGAAGTGCAAGAACAGAAACTGTTGGAGTAGCAGTGGCAGTTACATTTAGCTATTTGAACAGAAAAATGGTGAGACCTAGTTGCCAATTTAGTACAACATTTAAATTCATATAGTTGGAGCATCAGGAAAAGCTTGTCAGAACAGTTGCCATGAAAATATTTGTAGAAAAGAGAGGGAAGCCATGTTACATTGATTAGAAAGTGACTAAAGTTCAGATGCCTGGTCAGGATTTATTACATTACAGATTAATTTTTGGATATTGTCAAGAGTCTTGATGTACAGCAAGAGCACCAGAAATATATACAAGGTGTATCAAAAATAATTTGCAAATTTTGGGGGCCAGTTCCTCACAGCAAAACATGGACAAAAGTCCATATAAATATATGTCTGCAAATCCTTCATTTCTGAGTTATTAATTTTAAAGAAAGTTAGCAGTAGATGGCACCATGTTGCCATGTAGACTAGGTTACATTTGTCATTCATGCACATTTGTGGCTGGTTTGTCTTCAACATTTAGCATTTGTAGTAGTGAGTTAACTGAGAAGTGTTCTGATAAATGATGATAGGATATTCATAATGTAAGCAGGCAGATATGATTTTTACATTCAGCCACAAGGCTGCACAGCAGTATTAGATTGTATTTCCAGACCGAAGTGAGTCATCAAACCTTTGCTGGTGTTTATTGTTGCACTGCTAAGACAGGATCAATGACACCACAAACTATAAATTGAGAAGGCCGATATCCATTCTTATGCCTGACAATGTATGTATATATAGGTATGTATGTATGTATGTATGTATGTATGTGTATATATATATATATATATATATATATATATATATATATATATATATATATATATATATGTGTATGTAATCCACATTACAACCAAAAACGTTTGCAGTTTCTCTTCTTTTAATATACACACTTTTCTCTCATTGGGACTACTATAACCTCTTCCTTTTATGTATATATATATATATGTATGTGTATATATATGTATATATATATATGTATATATATGTGGTGAACAGCCCCATAGAAGCAAGCGAGCCAGAGCGGCTTGCATCTGGTGTATAGGAAAATAAGGGTCTTACCTTAATGTGTGGCATGTGACATCAGCAAGTTTGCTTCGTGAAAATGGCATTACTCTCCCATCTGGCCATGAAGGTTTTTTGTACAGTTTGGCATGCTTCTACCAATAGCAAGTTGTGTGCTGATTGGTCGAACTGGAGGAGGAAATTTGCCTGTGTAACTGAGATTAAATACACTGAAGACTATTTTGACATCACCATTGGATCTTTAGACTCTGCCTAGTCTTCTGGCCTTGTCAGTCTCTTTATATTATATAACCTAACCGTGCACCATGAATTAGACATTAAGGACATTGGGCTATACAGGGATAATGGGCTCATAGATAAAATTAGAAAGATAATATATAGTGAATTCAGAAAACTTAATTTAAAAACTACAGTCAATACTAAATTGAAAAGGGTAAACTTCCTCAGCATAACTCTGGACTTAATGAACAACATATACCTTACAGAAAACTTAATGCTAACCCCTTGTATGTACACCCTAGGTCAAACCACCCTCATCAATAGAGAAAAGAATCAGCATGAACTCCACTAATGAAGAAATATTCCAACAGTACCATAATTTTTATAACACAGCTCTAAAAAATAGTGGATACAAAAATGCTAACATCACTTACAGAAACAGTAGTACTAACCAGAAGAAAAACAGGAAGGAAAAGAAAAATCATTTGGTATACCCCTCTGTTCAACCAAGTGTTTAGTATTAAGCTAGGACAAAAATTTCTAGCTTTAATTGAAAAACACTTTCCTACTAAAAGCAGATTTAGCAAGATCTTTCATCAAAACACCTTAAAATTAAGCTACAGTTTCACTAAAAATCTAGAACGAATCATAAAAAACATAATAATAAAGTCCTGGAAAAGCATGAATGCCAAAATAGTATTAATAAAATCCCTAAACTAAAATTAGACAAAAATAATGAAAAATTATGTGATTGTAGAAACCCTGAACACTGCCCGTTAGAAAATAAATGCTGCACAAAATCTGTGGTATATCAATGCACTATCTTATCCATTGAGAGTTCTAATACTGATAGGATATACATTGGTTCAACAAAGAATGAATTTAAAATTAGATGGAGACAACACAAAAGCTCTTTCAATAATATTAGAAATAGAAATCAGACATCCCTATCCAAATATTTTTGGCATTTAAAAGAAATGAATAAAACACCAAAAGTAAAATGGAAAATAATAAATAGAACAAGTACTTGTAAAACCCATGCCCTCTATGCCTTCATGAAAAACTACACATTATTAAGTTTTTAAAAAAATTAAAATTTATTAAACCATAGACATGAGTTAATGTATTTTTGCTAACATCAACAAATTTTTGCACTTAATAATTAGATTAAAAATTTAAAAATTTCATCGTCTATTAAAAGGTTTAAAAGCTTAACCCAATCATAAGATAAAAAAAAGGCTTTACAGAGTTGTCAAAAAAACAAATATATACAAGCAACCTTTTTAGAAAAAAAAAATCTTCAGACATTTAACAGCGTAACAATAATGCCAATAATTCTGTTGCTGAAACAGACTAGACGATATGCATCTGGTGAATGTCATCATTTGCTTTAAAATAGACATCCCGACCCTACCTTGACTTGACCTCTTTCCAAAAGTAACTAATATGTTGATACAATATGTTAACCCTTATGCCCCTTATTGAAATAATTGCTTCAGCCATTTCCATAATATTAATATTATGAATGAATATGCTTATAAAGCTGCATAAATTTCAAGATTAGTTATTCCAAAAAATTTCGCTTGAAGATGAAACAGATCTTGATACTTTATTTCAATTTAATTTTTATAATTAAATTGAAGTTTTTAGCTCCTGTTTGAAACATGAGAACTCTTATGTAGCGATGGAATCATATTTTTTAAAAAATAATTATAATTTAAGCTTTACTTAAGTATTCAGCACTGTTTTTTAAAAATAAAAACAAAAATACTAAAGAACTTTAGTTTATTAACCTAATGTGTTCTTTCGTATTTTTCTATATTTTACACACACACACACACACACACACACACACACACACACACACATATATATTTATATATATATATATATATATATATATATATATTTATTCAAAATTATATAAATATATTTATACAATCATTATAAAAAAAAGTATTTTTTTTAAATATTCTGGTGCCTATCAAGTGATGGTGTTGAATGTAAGATTCTAATTCAACACCATCACTTGATAAGACACCAAGTGTTGAAAAAAATGGCTATTTTGTAATGTTTTTATCACATATTTATGTTATAAAAATCAATAAATTATATTTGCTCTACTCTGTATTGAGCACTCTTTTAAGAATAGTATTTTTGTTTATTAGAATTTATTCTGTATGCACCAATCCTATACTTGGAGATATATATATATATATAGAAAAAAGTTACTCCAAAATTCGCTTGAAGATGAAATGGAACTAATGCTTTTAATTTAATTGCAAATTTTTAGCTTCTATTTTTGAAACATGGTTGGAACTGTGTAGCGAAAAAACATATTTTAAATCAATTAATTTATAATATTAATGCTCTGTAAATTTACATTGAGCACTATTTTGTAAAAATAAAAAATATCTATAAGAACACCGGATTTTATATCTTACTGTTCTTTCTTTTTTATATATATATATATATATATATATATATATATATATATATATATATATATATATATATTTTTTGTTTAAAAATATGATTCCTTTGCTACATAAGAGTTCATTATTTAATAATAAAAAATTATCAAACCATAGGCAGGAGTTAACGGTTTTTGCCGACTTCAACAAACTTTCGCTTTAAATAATTAGCATAAAAAAAAAAATCCCATAGCTAAATAAAAGTCTTAAAAGCTTAGCCAAATCATTAAATAGGAAAAACCCTTTCTGTAGTTGGCAAAAAACAAAAAAAAACAAATTGAAATTCAGTGCAATATGATTTGTATATAAAACACCCACTTGAATAAACAAATAAATAAATAGATAATCAGATGGACAATAATAAAACACAATCCTCTCGACACATAATGACTTGTAGGCGCGCCATAAAAATATCTCTCACTGGGCACCAACTAAAGGGTGACCGCAAACATGAGCCTTGAAATAGATACCCTACCCAACCTTAGCAAAACCTCTCAGAAGATGATGAATCTATTGATAAGAATTAACTCTCTGACCACTTAACAAAGAAAAATAGTCTAGCCACTCCCACAATAACAAATTTTGTAACGGACCATGCCTAAAAACACACGTAAACCGAGAGATAGCTTATTCCTAAAATTTCACTTGAAGATGAAATGGGACTAAACACCTCAATTCAACTTAATTTTAATAATTATTTGGATGGTTTCGGCTCTCGTTTTTGAAACATGAGAACTCTTATGTAGCGAAGGAATCATATTTTTAAACAAAAAAATATTATTATAATAAAGCTCTACTTCTGTATGGAGCACTGTCTTCTTAAAAATAAAAACAAAAATACTAAGGAACCCCAGATTATGCACCCAACGGGTTCTTTTCTATTTTCTGCATACCTGCGCACTTATATATATATATATATATATATATATATATATATATATATATATATATATTATTTGATTGAAGCCCAACACAACTTTGTTTAGGATTTTTTAAATTTATCTTTTCGATTTTTTAACCCTTTTCCTGGTTTCCAGTATATATTTAAATATAAATTGTGCAATGTCTGAGTATTTTCATATTTCATAAGCCATTATGAAAGAGTTGAAATTGACATAAATCAAAAACTAAAAATACTTTGATAATTGCTTATCAGAGCCAAAAGTATTCAGACATTGAACAATTTATATTTAAATATATACTGAAATAGTCAAACATAATAAAAAAATTAAACAAACCTTTCAGCTCTTTTTAATTAAACTTGTTTGGATGAATAGTTGCTGACTTAAGATATGCATATATATATATATATATATATATATATAGAGAGAGAGAGAGAGAGAGAGTTATAATAGATTGATGTAAATATACATACATGAATATAGTAATATACATGACAATTCAAACATTATTATTGTGGCTACTTACATTTGAATTACATGCCTCATTTTTATTTTAAAGATTTCAAATATGATTATCTTCTGTAATAACAATTGGAGTAATAAAAACATCAGATTAAAAATAAATCCATTAATTCTTTAGAAATATCTAGTGAAGAAGAAAATATGGAAATAGAAATTAGCACAGTACGGTCAAATCGCTGAAACACGGTTCTCGTTCGATCACCGGTTAAGCATTGTAGAGCCAGGTCAGTACTTAGATGGGGGACGCTTGGGAACACCTGGTACTGTAAGCCCCCCAAGTCCAACCCTTACCTCACAGTCGGTGGGGGGTGTAAACAGTAGTGTCAGAGCTATGCCGTCCGGAACTTCGTTCCTGTTAGGGCCACCCAAGGTGGACAGGTCTGACACACATGCCGACTAACAAGGGCTCTGGTGAAAATCCAAGGGCGTCTGCATCGGCAACCCGGCGGCTTCTGGTCGTTTCTCTGTCTCTGCGTCTGTGGGAACCCCCCGGCAAGCAAGAACGTTATCCGAGTAGATTAGGGGTACCCTACTTCTGTAATTTATCCCAAAGAATCTTCTTCTCACAACAGGAAGAAGCCAGCTCAATCCGCCCAGGGTGAATGCCGCATCAGGACAGGACAGTATGGTGACAATCAGTTTCATGCTTTAAATGACCATCAGATAGCCACTATGCAGTGTTAATTTCTGTGTCCAACTATTTATACACTCCTGATCAAAAATTTAAGACCACTTGAAAATTTTTTATAAGAGACTGTTTGTCATGGATACATTATAAACTTTTTCTTACTTAAGGTTACTAATTCTATAATCTAAAAGGTTATACAGACAAAAAGTTATAATCCAATCAATTCAGAAATGGACATTTTTATAAAATGAGGTGTTTTACATTTGATCAAAATTTTAAGACCATGGTGTATAAATTGTTAGATCTAGGGTAATTCCAATGTTTTTAGTTCAATTAGAGATTAACAATCACTGCATAAAGGTGTCACCCTGCCTAAAGGAAGCAAAAGGTAAATCACAGTTTTACTGTGATTTGCAACTTTCTAAAGGACAGTGTGAATAAACACAAAGTCTACTGGTAGGCCCCCCAAAATTTCTCCAGCATTGAGTAGGAGAATAAGACAGGTTGTTGTGAAAGCCAATGGACTTTCTTCTAGTCAAATTAAGGCAGCCATAGATGCTGATTGCAGTCCAGTAACCATCAAACAACACAACAAAAAGGCATGATAAATAAAAAGCACAAACAAATTCCTCAGCTGCTTTCATGTCACAAAGTGAACTATTTAAGGTTTAGTCATGAATAAAAAACATGGGACATTGAGAAGTGGAAGAAAGTCCTGTTTTCTGATGAGAAAAAATTCAATCTAGATGATCCTGATGGCTTTCAATGATATTGGCATAACAAAAACATGCCTCCTGAAATTTTCTCCACACATCATAGTGGTGGAGGGTCTCTAATGATATGGGGTGCCTTTTCTTACAGAGGGACGGTGGAGCTCCAGGTAGTGCAGGGTTGTCAGACAGCGACTGGTTATGTTAGCATGCTACAAAAAGCATCATTAGAGGGTCATCGTTTGTGTGGGGATGGATGGCTATTCCAACAGGATAATGCTGCAATCCATGGTGCATGCTGGATCTTGACCTTTCTACAAGAAAATGAGGTCCATCTCTTGAGACATCCTGCATGCTCACTGGACTTGAACCAAATTGAAAATGTTTGGGGATGGATGGCAAGAGATGTTTATCAAAATGGCAAACAATATTCAACAAAAAATGAACTTCGTGAAGCTATCTTCAGAAGATGGAGCAATATTCCTTGCAGCTTAATGGAAACACTAATTTCTAGCATGTCCCAAAGAATTTTTGAGGTCATCAAAACCAGTGGAGGTAGAACTCATTATTAAATTTGATTGTTGAATGTTTTTGTACAATTTTTGCCTCTGGTCTTATAATTTTGATCAAGTGTAAAACGCCTCATTTTATAAAAATGTCAATTTCTCAATAAAATGTTTGGATTATAACTTTTTGTCTACATAACCTTTTAAATTATAAGTAAGAAATGTTTAAAAGTTTTCCATGAAAAACAGTCTTTTTAAAAAAAATTTCAAGTGGTCTTAAATTTTTGATCAGGAGTGTATCTATAAACATTCTGTCCCTGATCAGACCACATATACTTTTGCTAAAATCTTTTACTTTAAATAGATCACTTATAGGATCATAATCAGCTGCTTCATTATATTCTCCTTAGACTTAACAGCCATATCACATTCTGATACTATCACTGAAGTGAAGCAACATCAAGCCTGGTCCGTGCCTAAATTGATAACCGCTTGGGAATACCAGGTGCTGTAAGCTTGGATGTGCAGGTGGTGTAATGAATAAAGGCTTTGAATTGGAAATTGGTGAGCCAAGTTCCAATTCCAGTCAGGTTTGTTATATCCACTTATGCACAAATACCTATGGGAAAGGTAGGAATTCACTACATTCTCCCTCCAGCTATAGGTTAATTAGCAGGACTTGTAATAGTAAATCATTATTGTCTTTAAAAAATTCATACAATCCAAAATTATTTTCTGGCTTTAAATAACCTGCAAAAATGGTTGATAAGCCATAAAAAAACAAAGAAAAAATATAATTCTCCTTAAATCTCATCTGCAGTTTGGAATTTCCTTCTTTTCAACAGTGATTTTAGCTTTGGAAAAAAATTTTAAAAATAAAGCTGAGCATCAAATTTAGTCTGGGGTGGAAAACTGACTTCCTTCAATAGCAGTGCTATGCATTCAACTTTTTCAGGTGTTTCTGGTCAAATGCCTTTCAGAATGTAAATATTGCAGGTGACACATTGGTTCACAAACAAATACTGAATGATGGAAGACAACAACAAACAAAACAAAGACTGGAGTAAAAAAATTTATTGCCAAGATTATTTTTATTAAGGAAAATACATCAGCAAAATACAGTTACACTACAATGCAGTAGGCAAAAAACATCTCTGCGTGCTGATCTAGAGTGTAAGAAGAGCTTTGTTCTGAAAAGTACAGTTCATTACATATCGTTGTGGATGATGACTGGAGCTGTGGACCAGCTGTCAGAACAGATACTACACTTTGATCTGCTTCAACTTGACTGCAAAATGCTTTTTTTTTTTTTTTTTTTTTTTTTTGGGCTATATCCTGAAACGGTCTTACAACCACACTGGTTATGTTATATATTCCAGTTGTTTTTAAAAATTGTGAGAGTACCAACAAGATACTACAAGGCCTCCCCTTAGATAATTGATTGTATCAATTAATAATGTATGTATGTTTTGAAATGCTTAAGAAAAGTGACTTACCTTCCTGATTTTGTCTGTCTCATGCGAGGTGCATCTGGTTTTGTTTGTTGGCCTGGAGCTGGATTTGTGTTTCATGGTGTCTTTTCCAGAAATACTGGTTTGATGCTGTTGATAGTTATGGTGTCTGTAATGTTACCATGAGTGACTGTTATGTAATCAGCTCAGCTGATAACTTTGAAGAGACCCTATTAGCTGGGTGTGAATGGTCATGTTCCATATAAAAATAAATTTGCAGTCTTGAAGATTTTTTGGTATGTAAACATCATTTATAATGTGTGGTGTTGGTGTGTATTTCAACCATGCTATTTTGTTGCATAGTTCTTGTAAAAATGGTGGTGTTGTGGTTGAAATTGTATGTGATAAGTCAAAGAAATATTGTCCTGGTAAAGATAGAGTTGCACCAAAGACAAACTTGGCTGGTGTAAAGCCTAAATCTTCCTTAACTGTATTCCTTATAGAGAGTAGGATTATTGTAGTGTTCCAGAAGTTGTAATCCAGTCTTTTAGAATCACTTTGGAGACTGTTGGCTGTAATATGGATTGGTAAGGTGGTCAGTCATTGGGAAAATCGAATGATGATGATCAGTAGATACTGGTAACCCTGACACATTGGTAGAGGTCCAACAATATCGATGTGTATGTGAAGTAGGTGTCAGTGTTGATGATGATGTCAAAAAGGGATTTTGTGTGACAATGTATTTTACACTTTTGACATTCCAGACATGTGGTAACCCACTAACAGATGTTAGTGATCATGTTGGGCCAAGCAAAGCACTCCTTGATAAGCTTGACTATGGCTTGTTTTCTACAGTGTAATAAACCATGTAAATGTTCGAAGACCATTTTTCTGAGTGTGGGAGGAATATAAGGTCTGGGGGCATTTAGTGTGATATCACAGGAGAGACTCTTGTTGCTGAAAAATGTTGGAGTGCCAACAGTATACGACATGGATCACTTTCAAAAGATTCTTAGCCAAGCGAGAAGCATTGCTCTCAAAGTTTTTTTCTGGTCTGTATCCACTGAATTCTTCCTAAAAGCTGCCTTAAGCATTCAAGTAGTTTCCACAAATGAATGTTCAAGTTTCAATCAAAATTTGATGTATATTTTCTGAGAATATGATGCTTACCAGCTCACACAATGGTGTCTCACAGGTGACTGTGTAACTCCAAAAGAGACTGTGCATTCATGCATGTGCAGTAAGGTTTCTGCTGATTGATTGCCAAGTTACATCAAGAACTTACAACTGGTTTTTCAGTTACTCAAAATGGCTTTCCCAGACAGATATCATATATATGTTTGCATATAAAATAAAGCTTGATTCAAGCTGGATAATAATATTCTGATTTTGAATTTTGTCATATGCTTAAAATATTATCTCCTTTTCAATATATGAGGAGCTGCTGAAAAGTTGTTGACCTAACCCACTTCCTAAAATCATTATTTTGTCACTCTAGCTGGAAGAGTATTCTTTCTTTTGTAAAGTGCCATAATGCAAAATCCTTGCACTTATTTTTTAATTTACTTCAGATCATTGACTGCAACAGAAAGTACCAACATTTCAAGTGTTGCACTTTAAGGTGTCATGAAGTCCATGCTTGTTCTTGCAAACGAAAATTCTGAAGGAAATCACTAAGTGTATGATGCAGATATTGATTGACAAGTGTCCATCATATTTAATTGTGAAAAAGTATCAACTACCTTCATGGAAATTTTTAAACTCGAGATGCAGCATGGTTTAGGAGGGCTACATCGTTTTTTAGCCATTTCACCACAATAATATCACTAAGACACAAGGGGTTATGAGAATGAGAAAACTTTAATGAAGTTTTTCTTCATTAATGAAGTTTTTTTTTATTCAGGAAGACAGAAGATAGTGATTGATGTTGCATTTAAATTTTTGCTGATCATAGGTGGCAGGGAAGTAAGAAATTGGAAAAGAGTTCTGCAGATGAGAAGTTTGAGAAAAGAAACTCTTAGAATAGAACTTATGGTTACATCTAGATATTTCAACAATAAAATGATGACACCTTGTAATCAATCTAGTAGTATGATTAAATTCATGAAGTTAAGGTACCAAAGAGGAGATCTCATTAGAACAACTTCTCTGAAAATATTTAGAGAAAAGACAGAGGGTTCAAAATTGTTAATCCTGTTGATGACCAAATGTTGGCCAGTCAAGTAATTTCAGCCAGAAGAACTGTTGAGACACTGGAGATATTCATAGAATGCGCTGAGTTTATAATTCTTGAGCAGTTGAGTATGCAGAATCCATCACTTGAATGGTTGTCAAAATGTTTAAATGCTGACTAGAAATTTTATCTAGTAGACAACTCAAAGTTGATTTCTCAGTATTTTCCGTGATTTAATGATAATATTTTGGAATTTCTTGTCACTTGAAATAACAGTCCATAAAGTGGTGACACTAGTTCTCTATGACCAAAGATTTTCAGGGCTCAAAAGTCAACAGGAAAGATTATGGTCTTAGTTTTGTCATATGAAAGGTATTTTGCTGACTATCTCCAAAAAGACAAATAGTTAATGCAGAATACCATTCTTACTTAATGCACTCATTAAAGGTGATATTGAAAGAAAAACTGTGAGGTAAACTGAAAAATGTTATTCTCTTTTTGCAGGAGAAACAGGCCTGACAAGATGATGACTGCTTTGAAAAATTTGAGATGTTAGTGCACAGACCATCTACCTGACTCATCAAATATTATTTTATCTATCTCCTGTTTCCAAACCTGATATAATGGAATATGCATACACTTGAGCATTGAAGAAAAGTCAAGGCATGGACATGAATGAACAAAGTATTCAAAAATTTTTGGCAGTATATAGAATCATACCAAACCTGAATATGACGTCAGGATTATTGCCAGCAAGGTTAATGTTTGCAAGAAAAATACGCTCTGTGTTCAATAGGTTGTTGCCTAGTCCGGTGAAGAAAACTGTAAAGAAACAAAACCACATGACTAAAGTGTATAAGCCAGGTGATAAAGTTTTCTTCAAGAATTTTAGGGCTGGAAAAACGTATTGGGAAGAAGGTGTAATAACCAAAAGAATTGGTCAAGTCATATATGACATAAAAGGAGAAAAATTTCCGTGTAAAAGACATTGGAATCAATTAAGACCCAGACATACTACAGAGGTCGTGAAAAATACCGAAGAGATTCCAATGGAAGTCTTGTATGACGCCTTTGAAATTCCCATTCCAATGAGTCAACATTCGCCAATGGAGGTATCTCTGACCTCAAGGCCAGGGGTAACAGTGTGTCAAATGCCACCACTGCAAGGATGATTGAGGTGAAAAAGACTTAGGAAAAAGTTAATTGATTATGTCCAGACCCTAAAAAAAGAAAGTATTAAAACTAGATTTCATGGGAAAATTTAGCTCAGGGGGAGGTGATATAATGGAATATGCATACACCTGAGTTCCCCCTCACTGGAATATGATTGGCTGGTGTCCATCATAAATACAGACAGATGTGTAGGTACGACAGAGTTTAAGTCTATGACGACATCCATTGGACTACGTCATTGGCTATCCTATTGGTCTACACTTATTACCTACGACTATGATGAGTACCAGTCGATTACTGCTACCGTGTACTACTTGGTTACAGTAGCCAAACCCACTTAGCTATTTCGATCAAATATATCCCTTTCCGGGACATATCAAAACCTTAAAGAGAGTTTTAAATAGAAAATATTTTTTAATGTTTTGGAGGTGATAGCAGCAGCAAAGTTGTATTTCAATGACTAAACATTAGAATTTGAAGATGAAGATTTAAAGCGACTCAAGAAATGCTACATGCATTGAACTGCTGAGTGAATATGTATTTTTCATGGCTGTCAGTAATTCCTTTCTTGGTCTAGCGAAATATGTTTTAAGCAAGGGTTTTTGTGATCTTTCTACCATTTCCATTTTCTCCATCAAACTGCTTAATTTGTCATATGACTAGAACAGGAACTATTATTGAATTATGAGATTTCTAACAGAGAATACATTTACTTAATTATTTCCTCTGCACCAACATATTATATATACTCTCTTATATGGAGGCCACTAATAAAAGAAGACAAATATCTGTAAGTCTTCAACAACAGCAACTGTAGTGAAAGAAAAAAGCTTATTAGAAACAGCAGCAGCAGCACTCAGCAGCAGGCAAGTAGGTTCAGTTTAAGTCTCCAAGTTCTCCACAGAGGATTGTCCTTTGGGATAACAGCTATGGATTAAAGCTTAATTGAATTTGGTAACATTAATTTTGAGTTCAATCTCTGGGCTGAGCAGTAAGGATTTGAACTCAGCAAGTAATAACTGATTAGTATTAAAATTAAGAACTAGATGAGATATCCTTATACACAGTGGAACAAAAACAGTTTACCCCATAAACTAAATAAAGAGTTCAGTTTGGAATTCCCTGTAGGTTACTCAAGCTGGTATACATCTGATGAAGGTTAGAGGGCACAATGGCCAAAACATTGGGATAACAACAACAATAAAGATGAGGATAATAATCTGAATATAAATTATTAAGCTTTTCCTTTATATCCAATTTATACTAATGATTTGTAGAATGTAAAAATGACCTGAGCATTGTGTTAAAAAGCAAAACAATAAATGATGATATAAAGATGATACAAAGAATAATTCATTAATATTTTTCTTTGATAGTCATTTTGTTTTATAAAATCAGTATTGCTTTAAATGTTTATAATTAAAATCCAAAAATGCTAATCTCCTTAACTATATTTAAGCCAAAAATGTTATTCATTTTCAAATGATTTTCTGTTTTGTTGGTCTTTCATATCTGAATTTGTTTACATTTGTAACAATTTTTTACTACCACCTGAACAGGTAAACTTATAAGAGAGTAATTAGCCACAGTGCTCATGATACAACTCTATTCTACATCAACTATCATGGCATACTAGTAATAAATCCTTTTGTCAGGATAACTGCTGATAAAATAGAATGCAGAGAAATGTAGATTCATGACTTTATCAAGAGTGTAAAAGTGAATATTAGCTGACTCAAACTCATTTTGTCAGTTTATCAAGACGATCATTTTTATCAAGATTATTTGGTGTAATAGTTAATTAATCATTACATTTCAGGACTCTTTTCAGGCTTTAACAAAAAATCTTATGATCCTCTTAACTAAACTATTGCCTTGAGAGTGGTATGCTGTTGTGTGCAACCTGCAAAAGCCAATTAACATTCTTTAACAATTCAGAGAACAGTTTGATTTCAGATTGTGTATCATTTTATTATGATATGTAGCAGAATGCCAAATCATGTGATCTATGTGCTTACAAAATTTTCAACCACAGTTACTTTAGACCAGGCATTTTCAAAGTTCTTTTCTTTCATAGTAAGTGGAAATATTCGTAAATAAGAATTATGAGTTTATGTTTTAACAAACATTTCTAAATTTATGCTTTTTCATCTGTTTATGAAATTAAGTCTTTAACCCTTTAAGGGTTTATAGATTATTTTTAATGATAGCTCATCATACTGTGTCTGGCAGAAATACTTTTTTCATAAAACACTTACACATCTCTAAATGTTTCAACTAAACTAATGATTTTGAAATATTTTGTTCAGTATCTGTTAGCAAACATTATCTGCTATCACTCACTAACTTATGCATTGCACTATAGTGTTTGAACAGAAGTGGATGATACCCAATTTTTATGTTGGTATAGTCACAGTGATAATATTAATAAATAAATGAACAGTTCGTGACAATAACTTTGAGTTGAATATATTGTTTCTGTGTTATATTTTTCAAGAGAAGACAACTTGGCACCGCCAACTCAGCAACAGGACAAACTCACTGGGACAACCCACCGCCAGGACAACTATACTTTTTTGAATTTTGAAATTTTTATTTTGGGGGTTTTAACATGATTTAATTAATAAATTATTTTAATTTTATAAAAAATCAAGCAAAATTATGAAAGTAATTTTTTTACTTTTTTATTTATATAAATTTTTAAAATTAAAAAAAACATATTTATAATTATTTTATTTCTATTAATTTTAAAGATCAAAAAAATTAAATTTAATCATTTTATTTGTATCAATTTTAAAAACAAAATATTATAATCATTATATTTATATTGATTTTAAAAATGAAAAACGTAATTATAATCATTTTATTTATATTGAAAAAAGTTAAGTTTTCTTGATGTCAAGTTGTCTCAATGCCTATAATTTTAGCCCTTTTTCATTAATCATGATTACCAAAAAGAAATGTAAATCATATGTAGAGGAGTATTTGACTTATGGCTTTGTAGAAAGGCCGTTTAATCAAAGGCAACCTCCTTGCCTTATTTGCAACAGATCATTCTCTAATGAAGCAATGAAACTGTCAAAGTTTTTAGAGCATTCAAAAAAAAACATCCTAACAAAATGAACATTCTATTCTTGCTGAGCATTGTGTGGCACATTGTCATCATTTAGTTGCCAAAAGTATCAACCCTGATCTTCATGAGTCATTGACAGTAGTTATTAAAACAATCAATAACATAAAATCTCATAGCAAATATGACACAGCCTTTTTCAAAAGTTTTGTATTGATACTGAAGAACAGCATATAAGATTTATTATCCATATGGAAGTCTCTTGGCTTTTGAAAGGAAACTGCCTGGCCAGATTTGTAAACCTATTTGGTACAATGGTTAATTTCTTGGAAAATGTGGGTGAGAAAAATTTGGCAGAGGAAATCGGACGTCACAAATGTGACATTTACTTTTTAGCATGGATTTTTTGAAAGTTCAATGAAGTTTCACTCCAGATTCAAGATAAATTATGCATATTGCTAGATTGTAAACATGTGTTACGGAATTTATGCTAAGTAAGATGTGTCAGAAGGTGAAATTGTGTAAAGGCCTAAAATGTACATGTACATTATGCATTTATTCCACAACAAATAAATTAAACGAACATATGAAGACAATTCAATTTGAAGAAATCAACGTAGTTATAGATTTCTACAATAACATGAATTTATATATATATATATTTGACATACACAAAGTGATGATAAGTTGCTTGTTAAATTTGGCAAGTGAGATAAGATTGGAAAGAGTGTCCATGCAGAGATTTAATGAGTGAATGAATGTTGATGGTTTATGTTTGTTTGTAAAATTAAAACAGTTTGATTTCTGCAAGGTAAAATGTCAATTATGTGAATTCAAATAATAGTGTGTATATGTGTGACAATTGTAAGTGTCGATTCAAGTTATGAAGAGTTGTGTGCCTTTGACTGATATACTAAAGTTGATTAAATGTACAATTACTATTTCCTAGTGATAATGTCACTTTTTTTAGTAAATTGTAAGTTGATTTACTTCACGTGGCAATAGTAGTGTGAGTTGTGTTGAGTTGATGAGAGGCTGATAGTGTTATTGAGTCAGTGTGTTGGCATGCGTGGAGTCTGCTGGCATCTTTCGAAACTCAGTGTCTGACTGACTTGATTTAAGTCGAGCAATTCTTTTTTATAGATTTTTGGGATTTCAAATAGACTCCAGACAGCTGCGTGGGAAAAAAGGATTTGTCTCAATTTGCTACATTTTTGTGTCCTTTTAACCAATGGGAAGTTGAGTTTAGAAAAGTGAAGTGATGATTGGTTAAAGTTTAATTTGGGGAAGAGTGCATCTTCCCGTAGGGGGTGACAGGCAAGTATGGAGGATTCCATACATGTTTCAAAAATCTTTTCTGAAAAATTGGTCTTATTTTGAGTTAATATAAGAATTTCAATAACATGTTAAAGTTAACAGCCATTTAGAGATGTGCTGTTTAACCAAAAAACTGACTTTTTTCAGTTTCTTCTTCAGACCGTGAAACCACATCAAAATTTTTTACGAAACTGAACGATTTTGGTTTCATTTTTATATCACTACTGAGTGACCATATCCAAAGAAACACTATTGAAAAAGACTTTCAAATGTTAATAAAATTAAATTTTATTAACATTTATACCATTGTAGGAGAAAAAGATTGAACAAAAATGTTAAAAACATTTAATAATGGACTAGTTTTAAGAAATGTTGAAATCTATTTGTTTACAAAAGAAATGAAAAAGAAAAAAAGGAAATACAACATGATGTCTGAAATCTATTAGTTTCAGTTTTCAAAACAAAATACTTTTTGTGGTAAGATTAAGTTAACAAAATAGTGAGTAAAAATAAAAAAATAGTTGCCAGTTTCATCTTAATATTAAATTTATGAAGTCAGATATTTTAATAAGGTTTTTCAAGTAAGCCATTATGCCAATCACGTAATAAAGTTGTTGTAAAAACAAGAAAAATGAATGGAGATTTTTTTTATAAATAAATTTGTTTTTTTATCTAGGGAATGCACCTAAATTAGATATGAAGATAGTTCTTAATTTCACTTTTAAAGTGCGTATATTTCTAGATATACGAGTCTCTGTTTTCTACAAATAAAATTATGTTTCTATCAATGAATACACATAAAATTAGATATCAAAAAAATAAGTAAGTTTTAATCTCAGTTTTAAAATGTGTGTATTTTCAAAACTGCAAGTCATTTTTTTAAACCCAAAGTAAAAATTATTCTTTTTTAGCAACTAGTGTTCAGTGGGTGTTTGTTACTGTTCTGCCTATAAAATTCTTCTAAACAAGGAAAATTAATTCATTTTATTTTTACAAATATCTTTATGGTTTTATTTGGTGAATAATACACTTAAGTAAGATTATATTTTTAAAATAGTTTTTAATTTCAGTTTTAAAATGTGTATCTAAAAAAGAACACATGATACTCACAGATTTGGAAATCTACACATTCTAAAAATGAAATTAAAAGCTTTTAATTATTTTTTATATTTAATTTTAGGTGTTTTACTAGATAAAACATAGATTTATTTAGGGGAAAAATAACTCCTTGATTTTCCTTGTTTAGAAGAAATTTATTTGAAAACCTCCAATAATAATAGTTGACTGGTGTACCAGAAAAGAATTGCCTTTTTTTTTTTTTTTTTCTTCATTTCTTTTTGCTTACTTTATAATTTTTGAAGGAAATTGGTTCCTCAGGTCAGAGAAGAAATGAACATCTTCCTGGTTGTAGTTTAAGTTGTCTTCTAATTGAGTGTACAATTTCAAGAATATTGATAAAGATTGGTCACTTTGATTTTGCGAAACAAAGTAATGTGTAAAATTTAGTTTAAAAAAAAAAATCTAAATATATTTTCTTTCCAGCCATATGAATATTTTTAAGATTGAACCAGAAATACACGAGATATTGAGAGTTCAACAGATTAAGTAAGTATTATCAATTTCAAATGAAATCAGATATCAACTAGAAATGCTATCAATTACACAAGAAAATGAATGGCTTCCTTAGAAAGCAAAAATACTAAATAAAAAATAAAAAACCACGGTATCAAGGAAAACAAAACTGGAAATCAATACCAAAACAAAAATTGCTAAACCGACCAACTCTAACAGCCATAAGTGAACACCTCTCAGCACAAACTCGTAAAAAATATGCAGCATATTTAGTGAATTTGAAAGAAGAACTAAGTAGCCAATTTTCAGATTTATTTTCTTTAGAGATCTATCTGTGGATGATTGATCCTATAGATCAGTGGTTCTCAACCTTTTTTTACCCATGGACCCCTTTCCCCTTCTTTTTATCTTGGTGGACCCCTTCATAGCTATTGGACATAAGAACAATTTTCTATTCTTCACTAATATAAATTTTAAGGTTTTAATTATCAAAGAAATAGTATACGATTAAGCTTTATTTTTAAATGAAAACTAATTTAATACAAATAAAATATTCTACTATAATTATAATAATAATTATTATTACTATTTTTAATTAACACAACAATTGTGTTTTGCCTGTGGACCCCCGGAAATATTACATGGACCCCTAGATGCTATAGATGCTGACAGTGATAATATGCAGAAAGAACTTATTAAATTGAAACACAATGATGAATGCAAATACAATTTGAAAGTGGTGGAATAACAGAATTATGGCTGTCAAATACAGTGAAACAGCTGTATTCGAACATGTGGTCTGAAATAGCTAAAATACTGCTATGCTTTTTTGGTTGAATGTGGATTCAGTGCAATAAATAAAATCTTGACCAAAGAAAGAATAAAATTGATATATGTACTCAAGGAGACATAAGACTAAAACTTACAAGTTTCAAACCAAATATGAAATTTCTAGTAGCAAAGCATCAACCATAAGGATCACATTAAAAAGTAATGTAAGTAATTTCAGTTTGTATTTTTACAAATAGGCATGGTCGATTACTTTGAAAAATAACAAAAATGTGGTAATAAGATGAAAAAGGTTGAAAGACCCTGCTTTAGACACTGGTTATGCTTCAATTCATTGTGTTGAACAGTCAATGCACATTGGTAGGTAGAGGCTGATATAAAGTCATTTGGGTCTTGTGTTGGCAAGAAAAACCCACAATATTGATATGAGCTGTATAAAATCTTGCAAAAGTTATTTCAAATAATTATAGTAGAGATTTCATGTTTATGTATTTTTAATTATTGCCAGAATGTACATAATATACAAAACATTTTTTGTCCATCCTTGTTCAATATAATCTAGATTTTATTTTCTTGATAAATAATTTAAATACCTAGGCATAACAGTGAATGTAAAACATTGAATATTGCTTTTCACATCTGGTTTGGTGCTTCTGCTATATATCTAGAGATTTTTGATAAAATTCTAAGACTCTGCAGTGTTATCCGTCCTTACATGGCATCTCAGCTTTAGTCACTTTTCCACCACTGTAATGTATTTTCCCTGTGCTATTTTTACAAATAATGGTAATTGTTCTCATGAGCTTACCTTTTTGCCATTCAACTTCACAAATTTAAACACAATACTAGATTGGCTAACCATAAGTTCTATTCCAATAGATTCTTCTGTCACATTTCTCACTTCTAGATCTCTCTTCTAGCTTCTTGCTTTCCTGTCAACTACAATCTTCAAAAATTTAAATGCTATATTGTATCAGGAAACCTAGGATTCTGTAGCACAGACACTGGAAACACACTTACAATGGATTCTGGTTCAGTACATGCTGACATGATCTGCACTGATCACAAAATCCTACTGACTTCTTAACAAACACTCACCTTTTTATACGTTCTTGCCTAGCCAGAGAATTTGCATATTGAGCACACTGCCAGCCTCAATCTGACTCAATGATGCATGCATCTCATCATTCCAGCACCAAAACAGTTTGCCTTGCTAGCAATTCACTTGTCCCATATGCACATTTAGGTTACATTACTCTAGCTCTCTTGGACCCCTGAGGTAATTCTCCAGCACAAATATCTGTGGTCCTGTTGCTGCGTGCTTTGCTGAATGTCACTCTTACTTTGGTCCAGGTCTGTTAGTCCATCTCCAGTGAGCCCACTCTGCACCAATCCTGCATCTCCATGTTGTGTTTCAGTATCCGCAGGAATATCGGTGAAGAACTTTTGGACATCAGCATTGTCTCCTCTCTGTCCTGGCTATGCTTGTGAAAGACTAACGTCATCGGTGTTAGTGGTAAACTTGACTTCAACAACACTCATTAACAAGTGTAATAATAACAAGTTTTATTTATGTTACTATGATTGATTAAGATCATGAATACATAAACAAAATGGATTTAAAGTAATTCTTAACCTGAGAGGAAGAGGTTGACTGGTGGTCACAGTTATGGCTAAACTGCTCAGAGTTGTTCAACTATGTAAATGAAGGCAGCTGATCAACGGGGTTCAAAAAGCAGTATAGAAAACATGTTTTTAGCTGATTGAGGTGCCATGGTCATCCAGCAAGGAGGGTGTTGGTCTACTAGTGGCAAGATCAGTTTGATCTTACTTCTGATCTTTTGGCAACTCCTTTTATGGGGGTGCAAACCACAATTGCACTGCTCTGATTGGCTAGGCAATAATAATACATTACCAATGGTATTGGCTAGCCAATAATAATGATTGACCAATAGTCTTGTGTTATAAACCTTGAAGGGGAGGAAGGAAAGCTCCCAAGAACCCAATATACTTGGTGGTCCAATCAAAATAATGGCCTTTGTGTCGTAGGTATTGGAGGGGTAGACAAGAAGCTCCATCCCAGCCCTTCTCTCATTGGCCTTGTGACCTTGTATCACTCATATCCACCTTCAGTGGAACATTTTCCATGTTCTGGAATCTCACCCTCATTTGACCTGATTATCACAGGTGTCATCAGCGCCTCCATTTGATAGTGTGTCATATCCCTGATCAAAACAAACCTAACCTGCAAAGATTTGTTTTGTGTCACTTGGAGTAAAATGATAAAAATCAAGTAGGAATCTGCAAAACTTAATTCGAATACATGGCTTAGCTAGACTAAGGTATAGATATATCACACAATAAATAATGTTTATTTCCTGACAATGAAAGTTTTCTTATGTTGCTTTTTATTTCAGTGTTTAATGATTGTGCATCAGCAAATGTTAGCAAGTCTGTATAGCTGGACAGGATATGCATTCAGCAACTATGTTTTGATTCCATTTTATGTGAACTATATCTGAGATATATTCTGTAATAATTGCTAGGTAGTTTTTCTGTTTGATTAGGCTGGGCTCATCATGTGAAAAATATTGCACAATGGTTTTTGATTGGTTAGTAACAACACTTGATGACCATCTATAATGTGGCAGAAGTGTAGCACTGCCACATAAACCACTAATAACTCTCAGTTAAAAGTTTTGTATTTAGTTTGTATTTAGTTTGTATTTGTGTTAATTGTTTTAGAGAAAAATTCAAAGTTCTTCTATATCTCTTATCCCTTCAGGATATGGGTGATCATAAATCCTCTCCACTTCCTGTTCTTTGTGGCTCTTGGTAAAGTTTGTCTTTTTACTTTCTCTCCCAATCCGTGGGCTATCACCAAATGACACAAGCTAATTAGGTAGGTTATTTTGATGCTTTCCTCTATCTCTTTTTCACTATGTCCTGTGAGTGCCAGATTCTACAAGCCCTCTTTCTTCATTATTTTCTCAACTGTCTCTTTCCGATTCTAAGTAGAAGTGTTTTTTGGTTTACATTTCCCCTAAAACTTCTTCATTACTCACAAGTTCAGTCTATGGAATTCCTGGCATTCTTCTGTAGAACCACACTTCCATTGCCTCAAGTCTCTTTTTCATTTCTGTTGAGAATGTCCAGCATTAACTGCCATATAGTAGGACCAATATTACATACCAGTTCAGTACTCTTTTCTTGTTTTCTAACAAAGTTTTCCTGTTTCTTAATATTTTACTTTGCTTTTGGAAAGCACCTTTCACTTTTCCAATGTGCCTTCAAATTTTGATATTGCATTTTCTGTCTTCTGTGAATACAATTCCTAGATATTCAGATTTTTGTACTTGCTTGATTTTGTTGTCTCCAGTTTGTGGCTCATATCTTTGACTGTTTCTTCTCATTTTCCTTTACTACCTTTTATAGGAATTTCTGTAGTTTCCTTTTTGCATCTGCTATCAACACTGTGTTTTCCAGATATCATATGTTGTTAAAATTATGACCACCAATAACAAGTACTGTTAGGACATCTATTTCACTCAAGATCAATAAAAATCCATTGGTTTTCTACTATTTGATGTAATACTACATCTATTACATAATTACTGCTATCAGTGACTAATTGATAATTGATGGATATAGGTTGCGGGAGTGCTAATACAGATACATTTCTGGGTTTCTCTTTTAGAGCGCTGAATGAGAGTTTTTCTGATTCAGTAAAAATTAAGAAAAAAAAACAAAGGTTAATACTAAATCAGCAAAGTCGGTTATAAATTTTCAATAAAACCTTACCAGAGTCAGAAATCTGTGTAAATTTTTAGAATCATTTGGGTGCAGAAATGATTTTATCAGATTTGTCTTAATGCAAATAGGCATAATTCCTCTTTTGATAGTATTAGAACCAAAGAAGTTTAAAGAAGTGACATTGAAAATACATTTTGGTATTTTAAATTATTATCAAATCATACAAACTTTTTAAGATTCTAATTAATACATTTTGATTTTTTTCATCACTGAAAATTCTAAAAGACTGTAAGTTAACATCTGTCCTTTTTGCTTGTTTTTTTTTTTCTAAAAACAAACTGATCTCTGGAAGATGAAATGTACAATATTCTAATTAAAAACTTTCTGTGAAGTTTGGCCCATTTTTTTAAAAGATCATATTATACATTTTTATTATGAATTTTTATATTTGAGTTGTTTTTCTCATTCCACTAAAGAATGCATTTACAACCTATAAAATGGGATTGTTACTGCAGTTTTTGGTCTATCCTCTGGATGCATGTAGTGGACCCCCCCCCAAGCGCCCCCGTATCACAAAAGAGTGATGAGGTCACAAGAGGCCCGCTAACATTTTCAAAGATGTTAAATCTGACAAGGTGAAACAACATAGATGACAGAATGAGGACATATATGATATATGCTAATTTATTCTAGAAAAGAAATAAAGGTGGTCGGAACCATAGAGATGCAGATGTTCCTGTGCAGGCATTGATGGTCAAGGTTGGTTGTTACAGGTGATCGCTACAGGTGATCGCTGCTGGTCATTGCAGATGATTGCTGTTGGTCGTTGCAGGTGTCATTACAGGTGATCGCTGCTGGTCATGCAGGTGGTCACTGCTGGTTGTTGCAGATGATCGCTGTTGGTCGTTGCAGGTGTCATTACAGGTGATCACTGCTGGTCATGCAGGTGGTCGTTGCAGGTGTCATTACAAGTGATCGCTGCTGGTCATGCAGGTGGTCACTGCTGGTTGTTGCAGAGGATCACTGTAGTTGAAGTTGATGTTGGTCATTGCAGATGATCGTTGCTGGTCATTGTAATTGAGGTTGATGTTGGTCGTTGCTGGGATGCCAACTTGACGTGTTGGGAAGGAGAGAGAAGCTGGCGTTGTTCGGGCATGTCAAAGGTCCAGTGCAGGTGTTGCATGTTTGCCGGTTGAGTCCGATATTAGTAACCTCCCGTAATAATTACTAATGTAGTGTAGAGGAAAGGTTATGGATGACGTGCAGGCAGCCAGTAGGGATGGAATGCCGAGCATCAAACAGAGTCAAGGAGCTAGAAGTAGTAGGCGAAGGAGAGAGAGAAAGGAAAGTTTCCAACTATTGTCAAGTTGGCAGACAAAAAAAAAAATGGGAGCATAACTTAATATGCAGCCCGGTGGTCGTATCCGACTGTTTCAGTCGACGACCCCAAATTTAGTGAGAAGTCACTGTCTTGTGGTAAGGGAGACTAGCAAGAGAATTGGTGAAGCTAACACAGTAAAGTCTCTATAAAACATAAGTTGAGATTAGCTAAAAGGAAACTAAGGCCTAAAAATGTCTAGAAGTATATTACAACTAGGTTTGTAATATAACTAAACTGAAAAGGTAACTTGCTAGTCTCTACCAAGGGTTAACGGCGTATAGGGAGCACAACCGAGAAGTCAAGGTCGAAATGACCTGTTCTCTTCCGGTTTAAGGAGCCAAGGAGGAGGTAACTCCGATTTGCACTTTGATTTGATAATAAAATGTTATTAAATTGTTTTTAGAAAAAAACATTGATTCACTAATTTTACAGTAAAATGGTTGATATCTGGGATGGGATGTCTGCCTGTCTACTTTTGTAGCACTGTCCAATACACAATAGTAACCACAGCAATGATAACTGTCATTTATTTTTGGCACCGCATGTAGAGAAATCAAGTATTTAAGGTGACAATGCACGAAGATTTCAAATTCAACAACATTTAGTAAGCCGAATAAAAAAGTATTTATAAACAATATCATCAGCAAAAACAAATGGATAGCAAAAATTAAAATTAGTGGAAAATATACAATCAAGGATTTAGTAAAAATTCTCTTTGAAAGTAATGTATCAATTACTTTAAAAAGATAAATATTGAAATGTTGATAGGAAGAATAAGTTTTGTTTGAAACATGGTTAAATATTTAAAGTTCAGTTACGAATGTACAATACTAATACAATGCAGTATATATTTTTTCAAAGGAAATTTTTCAAATATGCATGTAAAGGTAGAAAAAGTTCTTACATACCCAATGAAGGGTAGCATCTCAAAACATGACATCTCTTTTTAACAATCAAAATCAAAAAATGACTGTGCCTTAAATAACAAATGCACAGATAAACACTTAGATTTCAAATGTACAGGTAAACACTAAGTTTCTTGTGACTTTTAGTATGAATAAAATTTTTGTTTCTTTTTAGAATTAAAATGAGTGGTGCAAATCAGATTACCCTGTAGAGATATTATAAATAAATAAATAAATAAAAATAATAATAATAAAAATTATAAATAAAATAAAACAATAATATTTAAACTTTGTTTTAAATAAAAAATAGAAATAATAAAAACTCTCCCAGCATGCAACAAAATCTGTTACGAGACAGAAAGAAAGAAATGATTGATTGATGTTTCCCATCTGATGTTACATCATCAGGTCTCTGTAATAGTAGAATCTTCACTTTTTCAGGATATTTCTTTTTTTTTTTTTTTTTTTATCTGAGTATATTTGCATTCATGGCTCTTTCATTTAAAATGACATTTTATAAAAAGAACTCTAATTGAAGTAAGGGTTTTAAAAATAGTTTTAAAGCATTTGCAGAGTTTAAGCACTATGCTATTACATAAAAATAGTGAAAAAGGTTTGATGTAAAAAGAGAAACAAGAAAATAATAATAGAAGAAAGAAAGAGAAAAGTTAAAAGATTTTTTTGTTTATTGTATCTCTGCCACAAGGTCATTTAATTGTTCAAATGCATTTTAAGATTATATATATATATATATATATATATATATATATATATAAATCTGTTACATTGTGTTTGATAGAGAAATAAGAAAATGATCATATAGTTCAAGAAAGTGAATATGATGAACAACATAGTTGTGGAGAAAAATAGTGGAAAAGGGTTTGATATAAAAAGAGAAACAAGAAAATAGTAATTGAGGAAAGAAAGAGAAAAGTTAAAAGGATTTTTGTTTATTGTATTTCTGAAACAAGGTCATTAAATTGTTCAAATGCATTTTAAGTTATATATATATATATATATCTGTTACATTGTGTTTGATAGAGAAATAAGAAGATAAAAAATAATGATACAGTTCAGGAAAGTGAATATGAACAACATACTTGTGGAGAAATGGACATAACATGATAGTTTTATGGTTCATTCAGCTTTTTCCTAGAATGTCCAGCTGATGGGAAAATAATAACTGTTGTCAATAGAGTAAAGTTTTATTACAGCATCACCACCCCCACCTCAATATTTGATGGAATTAGTGAGAGATCCTGAACCTATACACCATGGAAACCTCAAAGAATACTTTAGATCATATAATTCAGCTCTTTCCTTCATATTCATGTGTGTGCACATTATTAAATTGATGATCCTCATTGTTTCAAAATAAATGATCAAATTTATCACATTAAAACACCATAATAGGAAACAATTATTCCAGTGAATACATAATTATTGATTATAGAAGAAAAAGGAAGAGAAGTAGAATCAAATGAAAAGGCGACTTGAGCAGATGACGATAGTGATGATGGAGAGTAGTGCAAGAGAGAGGAAGAGGAAAATGAGAAAAGTAAGTCACATAAGAGGTGAGTGAGGAAGAGTTTATGTAGATACTTTGGAGGTGGAGGGAGTATAGTAAGATATGGATATATAGAAAAATAAAGAAGAAGAAATGATAGAAAAATGGAGTGGTTATGGCAAAGTGAAAGGAAGAGGAATTATGTGAAGAGTAAAGATAAAAAAGAAAGAGAAGTAAAATAGAGTAAGGTAGCCAGTGAGAAATGAAATAGATAAAAAAGGATAGAGAGGAGAGATGAAAGAAAGAAGATATGAATGATAAACAAATAGTGAAGGAAAGAAGAGATAGAAAATGGGAGCAGAAATTCAGAAAATTGAATATATCTTTATTTTTAAATTATCTAATTCATGCCAGTTTTCACAACAATTGGAGAAAGTTGATATGATCCTTCTCTTCAAGAAACATGCCACAGGTTATATGGTACCAGTAAAAGAGTGTAAACTCTGAAATAATCTTTTGGGAAAACTGAATTCATGCTATTGCTTCAGTTTGCAGATTCTATTTTCTATCATTAGATGTCTCCCACAATTCCTCATACTCATTTTTTTTTAAATTAATTGACATCAAAGAGGGAAGACATTGCTTAACTTTATGAATATGTTAGTGCTGAATATAGGTTTAATATAAGCAAGCTACTGATTAAGGCTTTAAAATCAACATAGACATAAAAAATTTCTTTAAATAAGACTTTCTGTTGTATTTTTTAACAACGATCTTCCACTATTTACATTATTCAGACTATTGTCCTCATCTTTGTCACCATATTTATTACAACAATTTGGCCGTTGTATGCTCTGGCCTTCTTCAGGTGGTTGTAATGTTGAACTGAACCCTTTATTTCACTTACTGGGGTACGCTATCCCGTGCAGCTGCAGAAAGGAATATGAAGGGGAGACAGGCCACCCACTTAAGGTAAGGTTTCAAGAACACCAGAAAGCTGTAACATGAGGGGAGGTGGAAAAATCAAGTGTGGCTGACCACATATGGAGAGAAAAGGAAGATCATCGCCCACTGTGGGATCAGGTTGAGATCATAGACAAAGAGCACTAAATTCGTAAACTTAAGGAATCAGCACATATGCTAGGCCACAAAAATCTCCTGAGCCAACCAAGCATAGAAATGAATACAATATGGGAACCAGTAATAAGGAGTACCAGAGAAAAGTGATAATAACAACAAAAATTGCAATATGAGCTCTGGTAAAAACATGCAATGATAACAGCAAAAATTGCAAAAACTGTAAAAAAATGGATGCTGAAGACATTAAGTTTATAATACCCAGAAATTCATACACAGATGTCCTCAAGGACACATGGCACAGTGGATAAAGGCATTGGTTATATCCAGTGACAGGACCCTCTATTCGACCTGTGAGTAATTGATTCTCCAGGACCTCCTTCCTCATTATGTGTCCTAGAAACTTCAGCTGCCTCTTTCTGATGTTAAGTATAAGCCTTCTCCTTGTTTGCAACCTCTCTAAGACCTCATCGTTGCTCATATGCTCGGTTCATGATATCCTTAGATATTTGTAGAACCACATCTCTGTCACCTTGAGTCTCTTCTTCATCTTTGAGGAAATCATCCAACATTTGCTGCCGTAAAGAAGAACAGATGTCATGTAACAGTTCGGCATTCTTTGCTTTGTTACCAAAGAAATCCTCTCGTCTTGCAATATCATTATTATCTCAAGGAAAAGTTTAAATCTAAAAATATTTTCCGGCTTTAAATAACTTGCAAAAGGTTGATAAGCCATAAAAAACAATCAATCAATCAAGTCTATATATAGCTTAGTTCTATCATCTATAAATCCATAATCTGTTAAGAACTAGTCAAAGAGATTATTTGTAGAATTTTTCCTCATTTTATTCTTTTGATGTGGATGTGCAGGTAGCATGATGGTTGAAATAAGAAAATGGTGGACCAAGTTTGAATTCTGGTCAAGTTTGTTATATTCACTTTTGCACAAATATCCTTGGGAAAGCTATGAATCCATCTCTTCTCCCTCACCTGTGGATAAAACCAGTCTAGGAGAAAGACAACTCTGAATTCAAAACACAGACACCTGAATCTGTATAAAGATGGTTAGACCTGGATTGCAGATACTATTTCTTTAAAACAAAAACATGATAGGCTTCAGCAACTTTGGATACTCCTATTAGAGAGTGGTTATTGAGAAAGATTTTTACACCAATGGGCATTAAGACCAAGAATAGTGTCATACATCTGATATAATCTTATCATTCAAGGAAATAAGAACAAAATATTTGCATTACAAGTGTTTGAATTTAACGAATAAAACAACCTTACAAAGTCTGGAGTAGGCCCATTCAAAGCTGGTAATAGGCCCAAGTTAGATGGGAAATCTTGGCCTCATTTCAAATTGCTCAAGTACTTTTTGTAATGTTTCTTTAAAATATTAATAATTTGTGCTTGTATTTCTTTGCAATATTTTAATATTCTTTACCAAAAGGTATCCCCTTTTCTTCTACCATGGATAAAAGCTCATTAGAACAGATCTAAATCCAGGGTCTTCTGACTTCTTGAAAGAGCTCCTCCCTGATTGACCATGTCTTCACACTTGGCTAATTGTGGGTTAGTGAGGCTATTTAATCCACAGTCAGAGGTTTTGAATTCAAAGTTGTCCTTTTACTAAACTGGTTGCCATTCAAGATTATAGGAAGCAGCTAGTCCAGTTATTTGCTCATAGCTGGAGGGAGAGATGGATTTATACCTTTCCCAAGGGTATTTGTACATAAATGAATGTAATGAACTCAGTTCTCCGAGTGACATCCTCAATCCAAGCCATTTATCTATTATTCTATCATGCCTCTACTCTGGATTGAAACCCCCACTTAAAATTGTAGGTCTATGCCCTGTCTTTCCTTTGTTATATAACCTGGGCTGCAGACTGAAAGTAGAATATTATAATTAACTACATAATGTGTCTTGAAAAACTTGCTCACTGATTACAGATGATTCAAAATCAATAAAGCTTACAAATCAAGATGTAGAGGCTTAGGAAAGAATAAAAAGTGAAAAGATATTAAGTTCTCAAGAAAAGAAAAAAGAGAATAAAACCACAAACAAAAGAAGAAAACTTGTAGGAAAAAAAAGAGAGAATATCTGGAAATGTTCAGACCTTCCTGTACTTCAATTTTTAAAAGCTGATCTAAGAAAAGTAATCTGTCATAAACAATAAATCCTTGTACATTCATAAAATAATGATGAAAGAAAAGCTAAATTTTCTTTTCTTGGTCAATTCAAAAAGACTGTTTCTCTCAACTTATTCACCAATTTTTCTTCAAGTTTAGACATGACGTCTGAACTTAAAGAAAAATTGATGGATAATATTTAAAATCGCATAAATATTTGATTTGATATAAAAAAGAAAAAGTAAGCTACAATAAAAACTGAACATTCTAAGTTTTCTAATAAAAAAAACTATAATTCCAAATGGTAATGTTAATATTAGCCATTTCTTTATAAGGAAACATTCAACAAGTGCTACTTTTGGTTGAAATTTATAAAATCTTTATCTTGAAACAAATTTTCAGGAAAATATGTTTTTCAAGTCCACTAAATGTTATTGCTCTTTCTAATAGTGACAGAGACTTTCTTCCTAAAATTTTGTTTGAAGTAATGTGGAAAGTCAACATTATGATTATGTCATTATTTTCTCATCAACTTAGATGTGATATCCTTGTTGCTGCTGTTGAAAATTGTCAAGTTATGTAGTTTCTGTTATTGGGTACAGTTCTTTGCAATTCTGTAGCATCAGTCCAGGAAGTTCGAAGAAGGATAGTCCTCACTAAAAGCTACATTGATCTGAGAAAGTGATTGTATACAGCTAACAGTGTAGACATTTCTGAATGAAATTGGCACAGGACATGTCTTAATCTGACAAGGCTATTTAAGAACACGACACAAGTTTTTAGATTAATGTTTTGGTTTTTCAGCAATTTTCAATGTTGGGTGTGCTATAATGAGCTATGGTTACAATGGAAAGAACAAACAAGGATTAAAATTTCAAAATGTGTACTGATCGAGTATGAAGAATATATACATAGTTGTGTGAAAAGGTAGCAAAAATGTTAATATGTAGTTCTTTAGTTGGTATTGGTAAGGAAGGCTATCAGGCGTAAGGGTCTTATTAGTAAGACCAGGAGTTGACCGATTTGTTGCGTTGGTTGGGTGTGGTCTGCAGAGAGGCCTGGAGTGGATTAGTAAAACTGAGTGGGATGTTGTTGGCGGGGTTGATGTACACTTTTCTTCAGGGTTGAAATTGACACTGGTGAGATATTTGAATGGGCCATCACTCTGTAATGAGGTTAAGGAGTTGAGCCAAGCTGCCTGTCAGCGATGAGGAGTGTTGTTTTTATATCAGTGATTTGACAGTTTCAGGCTCCAAACCACATACTTTTTTTTTTCACTAGCAACGTTTCTGTTATGGTCCGGTTCCTTGTACCACGGTGATAGTCCAAGGTAGAACCAATAAAGAAGAACTCTAAGGCGGATATGGAATAACACAGATATATTACAAACAGGAATATATACAGAGAAGTAGAAAATGTTAGTACGAACAATCAGGTTTAGTAGTAATTGTCTGAACGTGACTCTGTTTCGGACTGCCTCTGACTTGACTGACTGACTCGCTCGCTCTGACTGACTGACAGACTCCTGACAGACTTCACTCCAGACTTCAGACTGAACTCCCTGCTTCCTCTTGAGGTGCAGTATTTATTACGTATGGAATAGTCCATTATGTTATTATGGGTAAGGTCCCATAACAGTTTCTGAATGACTATTGGGTTTTAGATATTTGCAGGGATTTGTTTTGTGGACCAGATGTGATGCTTGAAGCCCCCGTGCAGAAGATGATTTTTTTATTTGGGGTTTTGCTTTCTTAGTGCTCAAATCATGCTGACATGTCTAATGAAATGTATTTGTGAATAAGGAAGTGATCTGGATTAAAGTAGTATAACAGGTGAAACTATTCCATGAACACCCTATTCTATTTTCAATTACCTTATCTTCTATGCTAAATAAATACTTTATAGATTAATGAGCAATTTGGTGTCTATCTTTTGTTTGCAATTTCTCTGCTTTTATCAGGTCATCGCATAAGTAATGTTTGAATTTATGGTAAAAAATATAAAAAAGTTCATGTTTCCTTAGTATGTATTCATTATCATCAGTCCTTTCGTTAGCAGTAAACCTCATCCTGTGATTTACAATCATCATAATACAGTTTTTATAAAAGTCTTTCAGTTTGAAGGAATAAAATGTATGGAGATTAATTTCCATGTTTTTTTAAGATGGCTTTGTAAATTCTGGAATTGGTAATATTCAGATGGAGAAAAACCTGGAGAATAAGGAAAATGTGGAGTTCTTTTTTTTGCAAGTGAACCCTACGATCTTTTTTTTGCAAGTGAACCCTACGATCTTTTCAGTTGTGATCTTTGTTGTATTATGCATGGAACAAAACACATTTGCAATTGATCAAAGTAGTTTCCTTTTCTCTGAAAACACTGTTTAAACTCTCAACCTATTGACAATAGATGTCTACTGTAATTATAAAATCAATTGGTTGCAACTTCAAGTGAATCACTCCAATACAACCCTAGCAAGCAATTTATTTAACTTGAATGAAGGTCAATTTTAGGTTAGCATTTAACCTGTCTGCCTTGATTTATATTTGTGTAAAATATTAACTTTTTATTACTAATCACTAATCTATTCAAAAGTAGCAAGTCACATTTACACAGCTGCATGGTATATTGATGTCTACTCTTTTTCTGTGACTGGCTTCATGGAGTCAGTCAGTTAAATGCCATACATGATACATACTTGGGCAATCATGTCTCTTACGATTCATGATTAACTAGGCAGAATATTACCATTTCCTTCTGTGGTATAGTGGTTGTCAACCAAGGCTTTAGGATGCAGTCTGTCCTGCTATTCAACTCATGCTGCATTTCTTAAGGTGAAACTTTTCATACCATCTTTGACAATTTCAATTATTTAAAGAATCTATCCCTTAAGCACCATGCTTTAGATTGCTACTGCTGTATTATTACCTTTTTAAAAACTTATATAGGGTGTGTGGCTTTAGTGATTTTCTTTGAATATTGATCATCATTCATTTTCTGTGAGAGACCCTTGCTTATTCTTCTCGTATGGAGTGCTTTCTGTCATCCAATTGCTCTATGTGTGCACATTCTAAATTCAGCTGGGTTGAGTTCCTGTTTACATGTTGGTACAGCCATTGACATTCTTTGAGGCCTGATTCTGTACTTGGTCACTATGAGATCACCTTCTAGGTTAATCTTCTGATGCATCAGTCTATTTTGATACTTTGGTATGACACTGAGGACAAAGCTTAATTTGATATTTCTTAGGATGATCCCAGTATATATTAAGGTCACCACAAATCAACTTTTCTTAGAATAAAGGTTCCTTATTAATATTAAATTTGATCTGGACTGCTAGCATTTCCTGGCATCAATCATATACTACATTATCCTTTAAGCATTTTGAAAATATCATTCAATCTATTGGTATCATATTTAGGGCTTTACTTGTGGGATGATCTGATAGCATATATTGTTATCATTTAGATATTTTAGAATAGCAAAAATGTGAAGCATTTATGGGATGATCTGATACTATGCTAGAAATTATATACTGATATTAGTGTTGCCAGTCAAAATTATTCCCTGAAGGAATGTCTCTGAAATATGTTCCACTTAAAGATCAAAAGAGCTGACAGACCAAGAGGGAGTTTAGGAATCAATCAGAATTTGAAGGGCTTGATCAAAGATTCTGACACACTGATGCTATTTGGGCATCATGTTGCAAGCAGATAGAGAATACATATGTAATAATTTGAATTTGATAGCATATCAATTTACTATAAAACTTTTTTAAACATCAATTCATAAACTATATGGGTTAATTAGTACTTGGCCTGAAATGTATAGTTCTTAACTGAATTTGATCTGAGATTTTTACTATATAATGTCTAGTGTATATCATTGATATTTACCATAAAGTGAACGATGAGCATAGTTATTATATTAACTTACCTTTTAGTTTAATTTTGACTAAGGTGTCATATTTATGATCTGATAAATCATTACTATTAAAGAATATATTTGAATAAAAATTGCTTTCTTTCCTTTTTTACTTAATCAGATGTTTTGCATAAAATAGGGATGATTTTATAGTTACTATTTTTAGGTTGATCAATAAGTCTGCAGCTTGACACTGACAGCTCTGAAATTTTCACTGTATAATGTTTGATTAATGAATGAATTAAGTACATTGCCATGGAAAGAGTTTATATTGAAAAATAAATATTTTTTGTATAAGATAAATGCTTTTACAAGACTATAGATTTATTGATGTACTTATGTAATTTATTCTTCTTTTTAATTTAATGATTATCATCTTAGTGGTAGCATTTGATCACTGAAGTTAAGCAATGTTGAACCCAGTCAAAAGTAAGATGGGGGACCATTTGGCAATACTGGTTACTGTAAGCAACTTCCTACAATCTAATATATATATTTGGCTTTAAATAACCCACAAAAAATGAATCAACCAACAGTCTTAATTGCAATATGACAGAAACATCTTGAGTTATTTATTGTTATATTCTCATTTTATTTCAAATGTTTGTTTTAGAGACAATGAGAAACTGAATTAAAGATGTGTTCTTTATTTATTTGAATCATCTGGCCACTGGACAGTTAGTAGGGCCCAAATGAAATCTAACTTTCACATTTCTACTGATACTGAAGTAAATTTAGTACTGCCTCCTCAGAACTATCACTACAGCTGGCTCTTTCATATCTATTTAAGGCCAAAACCTCATAAACACATGCCTTCTTGAATCACATGACTTCATTATGCGCTTTACTTTCATTGGACAATATGTAACACTAATGTGTTACTTTTGAGATCAAGCAATGCTGTTGAATATATTACACATTATCCTACAGTTACTTTTTATAAATATTAATCTACATGGTGTTTTGACTCATATTCATATATTTAGTAGTTTTATTACTAGATTTTAGCCAGTGAATTCTTTAATCTTCCTCAGATATACAATTCAACTAATGAGATTCTGTTATACTATCAGTACTTCTACATCGGCATCAGATATTTCTGCTGGCTGTATGAATATTTTTTCCAAGATAACTGAAGAAATCAAGCTACATATGCCAAGCAAATTAGTGTATATTTTGATTGATGTTATATAAAACCATTGCCACCATATTTACATTTAATAGTACTTTATTATGCATTTAAGATAGACTTAACATACTAGTAGTCTACAGCATCTTGATAAACCTTAGTCTATCAGATATCTTAATTTTGCATATAAATCACAGGAGATATTTTTAGTCATTTTGGAGGGAAAATAGATGGGGTCTAATATACAGTCCAAAACAGCATGCTAATCTTTTTGATACACTTGCAAGATACTTCTGTATGACATGTGCTTTCAGGATGTAGGCAATCATGACTCTCCACAATGTCCTGTCCTTTATAGCTCTTAATAAATTTTGTCTTTGTGTTATCTCTTGTAAAGCTTTTCCCACCATCAATTTATTCATGTTCACTAGGTAGGTTATGCATTGTTTTCCTTTGTCACTCTACCTTTAATCTATCTTGTGAGTATCAAATTTTACAAGTCCTCTTTCTCTATTAAGTGCCCTAGAAACTTTAACTGCCCCTTTCTGATGTTAAGTATGTGTCCTTTTTTTTTACATTTTCTCTAAAACTTTGTTACTCACATGTTTGTTCCATGGTAATCTCAGCATCCTTCTGTAGAACCACATTTCTGTTGCTTCAAATCACTTCTTCATTTGTGTGGAGATTGTCCAGCATTTACTGCCACATAGGAAGACTGATATTACATAACAGTTCAGTACTCTTTTCTTTGTTTCCAATGAAATTTTTCTGTCTCTTAATACTCTGCTTAGCTTTTGGAATGCATCTTTTACTATCCCAATGTGCATATTTTTAGTTGTGATAATCTTCATGATTTTTGTCTTTACTGAGTATAGATGTCTTCATTGTGTTGAACTATAATTTGTTTGTCAGTTTTGTGTTCATAGCTTTTTTCACTTTATTTACTCTTAAGTGAAATTCTTTATTTGTTATTTGAACTCCATGTCAGAGAAAGAGAGAAAGTTACATACTATGTTTCCTTCTCAAGTATAGTTGACTTTATGATATCCTTTTTGATTATAACTTTCTTTGAGTTTAATCTTTTGCTATTCATGGCCTTTTCCATTATATTCCCTACTGTAAATACTTGGGATATTATACACAGTTTTGGATCATGTTTTTCTTACATGGAAAGTCAGTTGCTGTAAGGAGGTTCTGTATAGTAGTTGTTTCTGTAGAAAATTATCTTAATATATCGACCACAAATAATTTGATTTTTTTTTTAATATTTGATCCTCATGCTTTCTCCAAGGTTATTCAAAATCATAATCTTATTTCAGATGGATACTTGTTTCTTTACTGAATATCATATATATCTACAATACTTTTGGTTATCAGAAACACTACTTATTCCTTTGTCTTTATGTTAAAGAAGGAAAAATATTCCTTTCTTTGTACAGAAGAAGCAGTTTGAATCAAAATATACATACAACACCATGCGTGTTGATCTTTTTTTTTTTATGGATATCTAAGACCCACTCTCTGTGCAGATCACCAAGACAACCAGGAAAGCAGATGTTTTATTTTTTTCCTATGGTGAAATATATTGTTGTTCTAATGGAGTTCATTTGATCTAACAGTGCTGTTTGTCCATTCTCCTATTGAGGCAAAAGTATAAAGGTGCTAATTTATGTATGTAAAATTGATACGTTTAACAACATTGCTTTAAGAGAGCATTTCTCAAAATCTATTCTGGCCTGTCTAATGCAGACTTTTGTCATTGTACCCTATTCACTTTCCAGGGAAGTCTATTATTTAGGCCTTATCCCAGAAGGAATAATATGCTCCTTTTCCTTTACAAATATGTTAAGCTGTGTTAGTCTTTGTGATATTGCCTCAAATTAAGACTTTCTGTTTTCATTTGAGTTTAATTGTTAGTAGTTTGCTGTTTTTTCATTTTTATTTTTTACTGCTGTTTTTCATCATGTATACCTCATAAAAATTCAGATTTTTAGGGGGAAAAGTTTGTGGTAAATTATTCAAATTCTTTATTGACCACAAATCCATTACATTTTTTTTTTCTGTTTCCTCTTATGCAAAGCAGAATTACTGAAGGTATATAATTGGTATCCTCCATGTTTCTCTTCTTATTCACAGATATATTGCAAATGAAAAAGCATTTATTTTGTGAAACAAATATTTATTTTGCAAAATAATCTTCTTCCTTGTTAATGCACTGTTCTCAGTGATCATCATTAATTATATAAATTGAACATTATGCAATGAAAATTTCAGATCAAAATTCAGTCATGTAGACATTGATCCAGCTTTGCATGGTCCTGTTGTAGTATGACAGTTGTTCTACTCTGATTCAAATTAGATCTCTTTCTGATTCACTCCACATTAAAATGTCACTTAAATAAGAATGTTATGAAAGCAAAATAAAAAAGATATTTTCTGCACAGAGGCTTCAAGCATCACATCCAGCTCAGTCCCCCCCCATATGAAAAGGACCCAATCACTAATGTTGCTGCTAATGCAAAAGCACAACAAAAAACACTGAATTATGTATCCACCTGACTGCTTAAAAGGACCCACTTGCAAGACTCAATGTAGTAGGCAGGCAGTCACAGGCACCACCAGTGGCTTTGGTAATCTAACTTGACACAAGCTTCAATACTAGTCCGTACCAACTCCCCCATTCTCCAGCTCACTTCTTTCACCCACAAAGAGATATTCTGTTTTGATCATTTATATCACCAATGCAAATAATTTCATTTTAACATATCTTGTCTCCTTTTCTTTTGCCTCACCAATAGTACTTTATTGTTTTCATTTGTTACTCTTGCAACCATATGTGGTATATAACACAGTCATTGCTTATAACTTTTCAAAAACGTTAGAACAAACAGTGCATACATTTCTTCACACAGAAGAGGTGATTTGAATTGAAATATGAACAAAACCCTGTACATTAGTTTTCCATAGCTTTAAGTGAGTGAAGCTTGTAGGTCTTGGTGAAAACCATGCTTCATTGAACATTGTAGACTGTTGCTATAGAGTCACAAAGAACTGTACTAGATAACAGAAACCACATCTGTTGAGGACTTCCAACAGCAACAACTAAAATGGATAGCACATGTAAATCAAAGAGAAAATAATGACATTCTACATTACTTCAAAGAAAAGGTTAGGAAGGGAACCTCCATCAATATTTCTTTGTAATAATAACAAAAAAATAAATATAAATATTTTCTGTTGAAGTGTTATGTTGATTTTTATGGGCAACTCAGCTTCCACACATTTGACTAAATTTAGGATGTCTGTATGAAAAGCAAAGAAATATATTAATATAAAGAAACTTTATACGTTGGACATAGCCTGTGTCTATATAAATTGAGCATTTTCACACTCTAATGAAGCAACAAATCTTGGTGATATAACGGAAAGTCTTAGTTTAATTGCAATCATTTTTATATCTCAGAATTATACTAATCGCAAGATCATTATCTCATAAAAGCAAGCTTTATTGGAGGCTCTGCTGCTGTTTTTCAAATCAGTCGTGTGAATTTAAATATATTAAATAAATCATGCAAGTGAAAAGCTAAGCAAAAAGATGGTTGTTTATTTTTTGTTTTTATTACAAATTATGAGCAGCAGATCAAAACATTGCAGCAGTTTTAGGTACAAGTAGAATTTTGATATCTCTGATTATCAAATAATTGTTCTTTTATATTTATACCAAAACAGATTTCTCAAAGTCATAGATTGAATGCTCAAGTTTTAAATCCATCTTTAACCAGTTGTTGTGGATTTGAATCAACCCGCAACAAAGAGAAAAGCAAGAAAAGTTTTTAAATATAAAAATATTTTTGTTTTTTACAACTAACTTTTGCATATGAGCATTCTTACAGCCCTTGTTTGTAGTTGTTTGTTAAGATGAAATGAAATGTGATTTCTTCACATGTATGTGTGAGATAAAAGTAGTAAGGGAGAAACTAAAGAGGAAAGTGCAAGCATCACGTAGCTTGGTGAAGAAGATGGATGAATGAGTAAAGAAATTTCTTTTAAGCTGAGCTGTCATGAACAATTGTTGTATGTTGCCATCCCTTCTCTTTTTTGGCTTGTCCTGTCTAGAAAATTTGTTTATATTTTCTTCAGAAGGATCACAAAGCATGTTTTCATTGTTGGTTGAAAAATGCTAAATATTTATTTTCAAAGGATTAATTTATTAACTGGAATGATGCACAAATCCCACTGCTCAGAAACTATATTTTTGTCATTTGGTGTTTGACTGTCTTGCTGTTTATTTCTGTCTTTATTCCATACAGTAATCAGTGTGTTATACTAAAGCTAGGTTTTTCCCATTCTCCATTAAAGACAAATATATAGAAAAGCTATTTTGAACAGATATTTGATTTATAGTAAGCCTTGCAATAGGAAATGCTAATTCATTTAAGATTGAATTTGAAACTCCTTTGACAGAAGATCTTTTGCTGAAACAAATCTGGAGTTAGGTTTATCCAGTGTAAATAAATCATTAATTCCTGTATCCACCTCCTTATAGTATATTTATATCTACTTTTTATAAGCTGAGAAAGTTTGTTTACTTTTGTAGGTAAATAATCACTTTCTAAATAGTATAATGTCTCATTTCTTCTAGCATCTTAAATGAAGCAGAAACATCATTTAACTCAAATTGGTAACTGCTTTATATTAATAATATTAATATAATTATAACTTTAATATCTAGCATTATTTGGGTGCTCAGATCTATTCTTTATATATTTGCTGCAGTTAGCATTACAGTCGATCTTTTCTTCAACATTCATCAGGTGTAATCTTTGAGAATAAAAAGAAACCTCGTTACTCAAGAAAAATAACAAGCAACTGAAATTGTTCTCTAGCCAGATTCATTTACTGTTGCAGCATAAGATACAGAAAGTACCGATGTGATTTCAAATTATAATCTAATGCATTTATTCCCAACACAAAATTTACTAGACAAACAAAACAAATTTGATTTGAAATCCATGTTATCTCAATGCATGCACCTGTTCAAATGTCAAAATAGACATTGTGTTAAAAACAGCAAATAGACTAAAGCATTTTAACATTAGAATGAATATTTAAAAACATTATTTCAATAATTGAATATGTTAATGTCACATTTTAAAGAATAAACAATATTTGGTTAATATTTTTTATATATGAATTATACACATTTATTGCCAAAGATGGATACTCTAAATCTTCAGGCAACAGTCCAAATAGTTAAATTTTTTGTACACTCTTACAAAGGTCATTCAAAAAGTTCTAAGGCTCACTCGGAAAGAAGTGCCATAGCTGAACATTTTTGTTCTTATAAAACTAGAAAAACTAATTCCGATTTCTGCCTTAATTTCTGTGCAGATGAGCCCCATATAAAGGTGAGAGTTGTGCGACAAATTTAACCTCTCAGCAGTCAATGTGCCTCACACTAACTTTGAGCGTGTTGCTATAGATAGAAATAACTGGACATATTTGTACCATAGAGGCATCAGAAACTTTGAAATCAGTCATATTGACCAGTTATGAGACAAAAGACAACAGTGAAAAGAGTCAGCAAATATTCCTGTTGCTATGTCCCATGATCCTCACTATTGCAAAATATGTGGACTTGTATGCAAGTCACTAGTGGGACTAAAGTGTTACATATGACACAAACCTAAAAACTGAATGAAGTTATCAGATCTTCATACATTGAAATCAACAGTGTTGTATAGCCCCACCACCCAATGCTGGGGGGTCTCTTGGTCATTGCCAATTAATACAATGTTGTATGTTCTCTCATCTTTTCCAAGCCAGGTGGCAAAATGTTTTGGGATCTGGAGATGAAAGACATCAGCAAAGCGAATTTTAACTTAACTAGTTTATTAAGCACGTCGACATGTACTTTCTAACTAGCCAGTGGGGTTGCTCTCTCACCTGATTGGGAAGCCACTTTCCAGACACAAAGGAAACATGTCTACATTGTCTGACAGTTTAGACTCAACCCTCGGAAAAATCATTCCTCTATCTTTCATTCCCACACTAGTTCAGCCAATCAAATTAAATTGTTTTTAAACAATAAAACATAAAATAATAAAAAAAAATCCTTTGTCCATTTTTGGTCACTAGCTTCTATGACTCAAGCTGAATGCATTAGATTACACTCTGGATACAAATCACTCCAACAGTGAACTTTGACCTCTTCAGTATTTTCTCCTTAGGTACCACCTCTGCAATCCAATATTCCTGGGTTGTACAAAATTTATTGCCTCTTCACTTGAGACTACATGAAATGTACATACAATTCACAGAAAAAAAATACTGGTCCAGAAATTACACAATACATGCCAAAAAGCCCCAAACCATGGTATCAACTAATTCCATAACTGAGCCATGTCCTTGCAACATAAATTTTGCACTTTAAATATACTATTATTCACACTTATTTCCTACTCACATTGACACAGTACACACAGTCCATTATCACCCTATTTATTCAACCACAACCAATTAATTACTTTTGTATTCGTATATTACCAGATTTACTTGAACAAATCTTCACAAATTTACTGCCATTAATTTTCAATAATTACTATTATTAGCCATCTGCCTCTGTGTGTCAAAACTCAACTTGCATCATTTCAGTTCCTTCTGCTCCACAGGGAAAACAACCACACCCACTTTAGTACCTCCTAATTAATCCATTACTGGCTCTACCATGGGTGCAAGGGTTTCTTCCCTTAGTCATCTACCACGACCTGGCATCCCACAAGCCACCTGACCAATTTCTTTTGGTCGTCAGGGCCCTTATCTGACCCCGGGGTATCTTAGGGATATATTCACTTAATAGTGAATACTTCATAGCACAAAGCTTCCACTCTACCCACTATTTTTCCCCTATCTACATAGCCAGGTGTGACAGTTTCCACCCCCAGGATACAGACCCAAACACATTCAGAAATCTGAAACCATGCAGACTGAATCCATTTATTCACACAACAATTAGTTAACTTAATTTTTCCACAAAAATTAACTCCCAAAATTCATCATTTAACAATTAGTTATTCAACCAATGAAGGCAAAAGTACACACACACAGCTTTTAAATTAAAAAAAAACAGAATTCCACACTCTGTTACAAAAATGAACAAAACAATCATTTGTCAGTTAATTACAATTAAAAAAATAATTTGAATGCATGCAAAACTATAGTCACAAAAATTTTCAACTCATTAATAGTAAACAGAAATCAAAGTGGGAATGCCCCATCATAAAATGTTGTCAGTCTTTCTTTTACAAAACCATTTTCCATTGCCTCCACATGGCCAACAGGCTGCCAGACATAGAACATTTGGATGCACACCAAAACATTAAGCATGCCAATCAAAATCAACAATAGATTTCTGCACATGGTCCTAAATTTTTGTAAAAAGGCAAAACAAAACAAACTCAGTCTCTCACTAAAATATTTCATCAAAAAACTGAACCAATTAATACAATTTTGTATCTTCTTTCATCTTCTCCCAGCTGAGTGGTCAAATGGGGTTCAGAGATGAAAAACATCAACAAAGAGAATTTTAACTTAACTAGTTTATTAAACATATTGATGTTTACAAATAGCCAGTAGGGTTGCTCTCTCACCCCACTAGGAAACTGCTTGCCAGACATGAAAGAAATACATTTACATTGTATGAGGGTTTAGACTTGACTCTCAGAAAAACCTTTATCTATTATTCCCATGCTAGTTCAGCCAATTAAAATTGACTTTCTTTATTTTGTCTTGTATCTGACCCCTAAGGTCAAAATGAAGAAGTCAGGGCAGAAATACGCTTCTCTAAAAAAATAATAGTCTGCTAAATTTAAGCTATTATTTAAGAACACTAATAATAAATATACATTTTGTTACTCACTGTTTGGTACAACACATTTGATGCATGTGACAATAATGATTTGAAAACTGTTGTAAAATTTAAATATTAATATTTATAACCTACTGGTAAGATAGTGAAACAGTCCATTTACTTATGAAAATATATACATATATGTCATAAATTTACTAATTTAAAAATATGGTCTCCCATCGCTACACAGGAATTACCATGTTTCAAAAACATAAACTAAAAACTCTAAATTTAATTTTAGAATTACATTAAAATCCTTAGTACTGTTATAGACAAGCGTATGGTTGCAAGAAAGAAATACGACAACAGCAGAAATAGATTTACGTGGTTTATTTCAACAGGAACGAGAGGGTTTGGGACAGCTACCTTGTGGTATAGTTCATAAGCCGGCTTTGGATCTAGGTCGATCTCTCATAGTAGTTCACACATGTTGATGGTGGTTGACGCTCCCTTGCTGACAGCTGCTTACCATGACAGGTCAGTTCCCTGGACACCTGTGGACTGCCTGTTGAACTTCCATGTGACCCCTTTTATAGCGTTTTTTTTATGGCTTAACAGGCTCGAAAAATGAAGCGAGTATAATTAGGAGGGAAGCATTTTTATTGGACGAAAAATAGAACACTTTAAATATTATTTTATTTTCGACCGGAGCTCGTGTGTCAGGAACATTTGTAAACGAAGATAATGGTCATTTTGTGACGGGTTTTGTCCCGTTCATCCGCTCTCACTCTTGAGTATTTGCCTGTAAATCAGCTGAGATATGTCTTATTTTATTTTATAACAAGGCTCCCCAGTTCTCGGTCTGATTTACAGTGAGCGTTTATTCGTATATTCATGATAAAATCTCTGAAGTGTGGAAGTTGTCCTCATGTTTCTTCTTTATTGGCATTTGTTTTGGTATGGAATTATTTGCTGAATTATGTGTCCCTGAGGGATGTGGAGGAGAATGATCCTGGTGACTGTTACATGGTGGATGCAGTGGGATTGTATTAGAAAGATGTGTTGGGCGTGGAGCCAGTCGTCAGATATGTGCACGGTGAATCCAGATTGTATCACCATTATTGTTTTGCACCTGACACATCATATTGTTTGTTTCTATAATGGTGTAATTTCCTATCCAGGGCAGATGAGAGGATTAGGCAACAGTTGAGTGTGGCCGATGAAGTAAAACCTTGTCGCCTACTTGTATTGGGTCCTTGTATGTGAGGCGATTTAAGTTAGTCTCAAGTTTGTGGTCAGCTTCATCGCTGGCCAGGGTGACGTGGTGGTGAACCTGCTTTAGCAGGGCATTAATTTGCATTACATATGGTCTAGGATCGCCGCCAGATTTCTTTTCTGTGTAGTGTAGGTAGGCCACGATGTTGGGGTGATGGCTGGTAATGGCATAGTGTGGGGGAGACACCGGTGGCGCTGTTGGTTGTGGTATTCATGGGGCAAACGACAGATTCTAGTACATCTGTCCATTCACAGTTCCTGTCTTCGCATAAAATATAAAGTGCTCTTCATTGTGCGATGTTGTCTCTCGATATTTCCTGAGCTTTCGCGGGCGCCAATGACAGTGAAGTTCTTGCGTGATTGACATCTGGTTACAGAATTGTTTTAGACTTCTCCAGTGAAGTGTGTGCCTTGGCCTTGATCAGAAGATACTGTGCGTGGAATCTCTCTGTGTCGAAGGAAGAAATGGTACAATCCATGGGCGGCGTCGATAGCAGGGTCTCTCTCATACAGGGTATGTAAAGTGTCGGCTGAAGCTATCCAAGATGGTTAGGATGTAGCGTTTTCCCTTTGAGTTGGGCATTGTGACAGTCTATAAAGACGAGATCGAATGGTCTCTTTCCTCGTTTGCAGTGGCCAATGGGCCAGTGGGTATGTTTCATCGAGCCGTTGCCTTGCACTTTAGCACACGTGTCGCAAGAATCCACATAGGCCTTGATGTCGCGGTTTTTGAATTCCCACCAGTAGCTGGGCGTCGTCCTTCTGTTGTTCATCTGCGATGCCGAGGTGGTTGCAGATTCTCTCAGTGGGGATGGTGGTGGTAGAGTGATAGGCGAAGAATGCGTTGGTGATGCGCTTGTGGGTGCGGGCGTTTTGTGGTGTATGAGTTTTGGGAATGAGCTGTAAATCGTTAAACTCGCCGAGGCACCAAGATGGGATGTATATGCGGAGATCTGAACCGCTTGCCTCGAATGTCCTGCCTGCCGGTGTAGGGTCGTTCGGGGCTTTCGCTTTTTATGTCCGCAACCTCTGCTGAGCATTTCAGCCCATACATTTGATTCACCTTCAACATATTCCAAGACGAATTTATAAATGAAATTTTTCTTGCCATCGTCGTATTTTGGCATTATTGAACTCTCGTTGGTCCAGATACGCAGCGATCTGTGGTCGGTGAAGATGACGAAGGGGTGGTTGCGGCGAAAATAATCAAATTTCAATATTGCCCACTTTATTGCATATGCCTCTCGTTCCGTTGTGGACCAGTTCTGTTCCGTGGAGTTGAATGTATGGGAAGCGACCGCTATGATATCTTTCTTCCCGTTGTCGGCTTCTTGCATTAAGATTGCTCCACATGCAACGTCGGTGGTGAGTGTGAAAAGTTTGGAGAAATCTGGAAACGAGATGACGGGTGGTGAAGAGAGACGGTCCTTGATTTTTTTTGAAGGCTCTGTCTGCATTTTGCGTCCAGACAAACGGTTTATTAACCTTGTTGAGTTCGTGTATGAGACCCATAAGTTTTGAAAACATATCTGACCTGATTTGTTCGTGAAGACGTATCTCTAGGAATGTCTGATCCACACTAAACGGCCGATAAGGCTTTGTAATTCCTTTTATGATGTTGGAGGTTTCATTTCCCTGATGGCACGAACGTATTCTGGATCAGCCTTGAATCGTTTGCTGTTTACTATTCCGAGGAATTTTGCCTCTGATGTGAGGAAGGAACATTTATCGGATTCAGCTTTGAGTCCGAATTTTTTGAGGGCAGCAAAATTGTTCGAGGGAGAGTATGTACTCCCTAAATGTCCTAGCGTGGACCAGGTTGTCATCGATATAGGAAGAAATGTTGTCACGGGTTGTGGCTAGGGCTTCTGCTATGCAATGGGAGAAGATTTGTCCAGCAGATGTAAGGCCGAAGGCCAGGCGCATGTATTGATAGCATTGGTCCTTCCATGTAAATGCTGTTTTGTATCGGTCTCGCTTGTTGATCTCAATTTGCCAGTAGCCGCTGCATAGATCGAGGGTAGTAAAATATCTATTGCCTTTGCCGATTTTGTTGAACAAGTGGTCGATCCTTGGCATTGGGTAAGGGTCAAGATCGACTAAAACCTTGTTGAGAGTTCTTTTAAAGTTAGCAATGACACAAATCGATCCGTTTTTCTTGCGTACAGCAAATACAGGGCTATTGAAGCCTTTGGGGTTGCTGCAGTTTTCAATGATACCTTCATCAGCCATACGCTTAATTTCGGTATCTACGTCTGCTTCCAAAGCCTGGGTTATTGGTTGTTGTTTCTGGCTGCAAGACTTGCCGTTGGTTGGTATACGGATGGGTCGGATGAATGTGCCTTTTCTGCTGCTTTCTGTGCCAATAATGTCAGCATAGCGAATGAGTAAGTTTGCAGTGGCCTCTAGTTCATCTCGGTTCGGGTGGTTTGGTAGCGATAGCCCCGTGTTATGTTTTAGCCAGGTTAGCTTTTGATCTAGTGTCTGGATGTTGGGCTGTAATTCCATAGTAGGCTGGTTTTGGAAGATGTCAGCTTGGGCGCCATATGCTGGATTGTTGGTTGACGATGATGGTGATATGATTGCGGCTGTGTGTGTTGTGCATCCTGAGGAAAGTGTGCATCTGAATTCTATAGTTGCATTTTGGTTGTCGATTAGATAGGAATCGAGCGTGTTGTGACATAGGATATTTTGGCCGATCAGGATTGGTGTGGTTTGGGTAGTTACCAGCACGTTAACCTTTTTGAATGTGGGTGAGTCTTGACTGCCGATGGTGATGTCGCAAGTCAGTTTGCCAAGGGCGGTAGTGCTGCCGTTGATTCCTTTTACTACGACGTCGGAGCGGGTCATGAGTTTCTTGGCTTCTCTGTGTAACTGAGATATTGGTACGATGCAGGTGAAGCATCCAGAGTCTAGCATTGCGACGCCAGAGAAGGTGATGTCCTTGAAGTTGAAGGTGGACTGGACGAGCGGTGAATGGTGAGTGAGTCCTTGAAAGTTGAAGGTGTGATGGCTGATGTAGGGGCATGGCAAACGAGGCATCACATCTCGTCCTGCCCGACGCGAAAATCCTGTTCCACATCATTTATGGCTTGTATATTATAATTCGTTGCGGCGATATGGGCTTGTGCCCAAGTGTGAGGTGGGTGGCGATATAGGCAGTTGCATCTATGGTGGCAGGGGCGACCTCTGAGGTAGTTCTTGCAAACGCTGATTCGTGGTGTGTGCTGATGGTTTCTGCATGTCGGATGGTGGCCATGTTCAGGAGGGTTGGTGAGGCCCGTCTGCTGTGGGTTTGGTTGGCTGCTGGGTCGGAGTGGCGCGTTTCTTTGGTTTCACCACTGTGGTTTCTGTGTGAAATACACAGTGTTGTGCGAAGTCGTGTCATTGGATTTTACACCGCGATCAAGGTATATTTGAGCTTCAGAGGCTATGCCAATGGCTGAATAGTGGTTGTCCATTGTCTTGACGAGATGTGGGTAAAGGTTTGAGTTCCAAATTTTCACCTTTTCGCTCATTAGCATAGCACCGATGATGGAAATAAGTCCATCAACTGTTAAGTCTGTATTTTTGTCATTTTTGTATTTGTTTTTTATGCGGACGGCTGCCACTCTCCACCCGTGAAGTCTGTTATTTCTCGCTGTCTCACCGTTTCAGATCCCAGGCTTGACTGAGGTGTTGGAAGTTAGTCATCTCATTTCCGTGGGCTGTATTCCTTCAGTTGTTCAAGGTGGATATGACCTTTTTGAGTCAACCATCTACTGAAAGATACTTTGGTCCAGTAAATCTTTTAGTAGACTTGACGAATTCGCATTCCAGGCTGGGATAGGTGCTGAGTTCTGGCGTGACGTGATTGTGTATGCTTTGTTTAGGGGTCAATGAATCGGTTCACGTTGTGTCCAGGGTGAAAAGTTCTCTAGCTTCAATATGTCACGTATGGTTTGTTGGCACATCATTAAGCTGTAATTGCTGTTTGTTTGAGTGGTGGGAGGTGTTGAAGAAGTTGATTTTAGGGGCAGTCAGCATGTTGTTTATGTCGGGTTTGAATTTCCTGTATCGTGGCTTCGGAAGGCTGTGTTGGTCCTGTTTTCAAGTTCAATAGTAGTGTTTTCTGTTCCTTGATGAGAGTAAATAGTTTGGCTGGGTGAAGCTTCAGTAGTCAGCCATATTTCTTTGCTGTACGCTTCTGACATCAGTGTTATAGACAAGTGTGGTTGCAAGAAAGAAATACAACAGCAGAAATAGATTTATTAGGTTTATTTCAACAGGAACGAGAGGGTTTGGGACAGCTACCTTGTGGTATAGTTCATAAGCCGGCTTTGGATCTAGGTCGATCTCTCATAGTAGTTCACATGTTGACGGTGGTTGACGCCCCTTGCTGACAGCTGCTTACTGTGACAGGTCAGTTCCCTGGCCACCTGTGGACTGCTTGTTGAACTTCCGTGACCCCTTTTTATAGCGTTTTTTTATGGCTTAACAGGCTCGAAAAAACGAAGCGAGTATAATTAGGAGGGAAGCATTTTTATTGGACAAAAATAGAACACTTTAAATATTATTTTATTTTTCGACTGAACTCGACTGGAACTAAACGAAGATAATGGTCATTTTGTGACGGGGTTTTGTCCCGTTCACATCCGGCTCTCACTCTTGAGTATTTGCCTGTAAATCAGCCGAGATATGTCTTATTTTATTTTATAAAAGTACTGTTTCATTTTCAAGTGATTTTTGGAATCTTTTAAACCTTTTTAAATTAGTAAATTTATATTTATGCTCTGCAGAATTGTATTGAGCACTGTTTTTTAAAAATAAAAATAATTAATAAGAATACCAGATTATAAATCTTACTGTTCTTTCTCATTATTTGAATATATATATATATATATATATAGGATTAGGTAAATGATATATATGGTATATATATGATGACGAAAAAATGTATATTTATTATTAGTATAAATTCTAAATATGTTATAAAAATATCATGATTTTATGAAGCACAAAAAATGCAACTTACAAAATATTAGATAGAACTAATAAACAAAATATTCTATGTCTGATGGTTCATATAAACTAACTTATATAGAGTCATAATATGAAGTTTTATCACATTTTGTTTATACCGTTTTGCTTGCTTCAAACTCTTGACAAGAAAAAGAAATCAGATAAAAAGTAGATTTAAAAATCAATAAAAAGATAAAACCTATCATGTTCTAATCGTTTCATAAACCAAATAAAAAAAATTCTGCTTGTTAATAGAAATATATTTTGTTAGAAATTTAAACTTTTGCAAAAAAATATTAAGGATGGAAGAAAAATAAAATAAAAACACTATTTTCAAGATTTCCATCACATAACGTTTTCAGTTTATCTACATATATCATAAGTAATCTACTCCATCTATTTTTTAATATACATTTTGTTGAATATTTTCATATAACATGTTATAAATTTCATCCACTTTAATCACGTCTTGAATTTTCTTTCATTGGTGTAAGAAACACTTTTATTAAAAGCTTATTCCTTCCCAAGATGCAAGCTTAAAAATAATACTGCTTTTAAAAATATTTTTATATTATGATATCTCTCTCTCATATATATATATATATATATATAATGTTCAGATCATTCAAATTCCATATCTGCTAACCTTATTTTCATATTTGAAACTTAAACAAAATAATTTCAAAGGAGTTATGGATTTTATTTATTATCTAACATTATGTGGATATACATGTTTGAGTAGACTCCCTGTTTTTCAAGCAATGTAAATTTATGTCTACTGGCCTATGCACTGAAGAGTCTATTTCCTTTTAGGGAAATTACCATAAAGCCTCTGTGTGTGTGTATATATATATATATATATATATATATATATATGTTGCTAAATCTCATGTCACAAAGGCATTCAGTCCACAAGAGCCACCTGATCCCTCCAGTTCTCATGGTCTTGACAGAGCATTGGAACATCCTCCCGCATCAGATTACTTTGCTGTAGGTTTTGGCAGATGATGTCCTTCTAGCAGCTGTGTGGTCTGCAACAAGATCATCTCCAGTTTGCAGATGGTGGGTTGAGCTGGTAGATGACTCTGGTTGGGTGATCATCAGAATGTGACCAAACCAGTGAACACTGTACTGAGTGATGATGCAGAGGATGCTCAGCTGGTCGGTCCTCTACTGGAGCATTTCATTGGACACAAGATCAGACCAATACACTGCTTCAATGGTCCTAAGAGTACAAGATTCACAGCAATGGATGCAGGAGGTGATGTCTTGCTGAGAGAATGTGGTATTTTTATAATATTTGTACTTCAGTGTGTATGTGTGGATGCATGTATTGTGCTTGTCAGCATCATTCACAAATTGAATGAAGATATCTATAGTGGAAGTTTGAAAAAGTTTCTTACCAAAGTAAGTAAAAATAGAGCGTATTTTTTTTTTTTTATTTCTGACGATAACTTAATTTAACAACATGCTTTGTTGCAATATCTTTTGCCATCAAGCAACTTTATAATTTCATCCTCACAGAAATTTTTTATTTTTCTCAGAAAAGTATTACTTGTAATAAATAATAGGTAAACCAACAGTGTAATATTAGTGTTTATAGTAAATGAGAGAAAACTATTTAGTCAAACTATAATAATTTTTGTCTGGTTGCCAAAAAGAATCATGCAGTCTGGTATTATCCTGATGGAATATTATACTGGTGAAGTTAATCTTTAACCTAAAGCTTCTTGGTTGTGACCAAAACCATTAAAAAAATGTTTTGTCTAGAATCTTAAATTACACTTACCTTGACACAGTCATCATTTGAAGGGACCCTAATTTTACTCCCTACAATACTAGACCAGAAAAATAATAATTGTGCTTGTCCCTCCCTTCATTAGTTCACATGACTTTAATGACCTGTCAGTATGCCAATACCACATAAATAATGGACTATTCCATTTTTATTGCGTGAGGAAAAAAGAAATCAAAGACACTATTTGGTAACAGTCAGAAAATGAAAGAAAGAAGGGAAGATAAATGTGTTTAAGATCTGTTTCATTTTTACCCATTTCTTAAAATGATGACTAGCATTCATATTCATGATTGTTATTTAATATTTCATTAAAGTTTTTAAACTCACATATTTAACAATGTGATAGGGGAATTTCTATGGATATTTTATTACCATAGAATTAGCCATGAGCTTATTCAATCATTAAGATTCATAAAAGATTTCAAATAGGAAAACCATGAAATTTTCATAGATCCTTCTCTTTACTCTAATTATGCCTGCTTTATTCTAAGTCATGTTGTTAGTCTATTTTCATGAAGGATTCAACATTTCAGGCCCACTGTCAGGTTTATCCAATGTAGCTCTATATTCATTACTAAAAATTATTAATGAGAAATCATTTCCTGGGTAAGACGATAAACTACGTCCAACAGCAAGGCCTCTCATCAGGAGGTTTTGAAGAGTGTTGGACCACCACTTAATTGCTGGTGTTCTCAAGTCCACCCTGACCTGTGGTGGTAGCACCTTTTAGGGTCTCAGCTATGAGCAAATAGTTAACCCCCAAACTGGGGTCAAAGCCCTATGAAAGTGTAAAAATATGTTTTAATACCAAAAATACTTTGTAAAAATGAATTATTACCACCAATACATTTTTGAAAAAAAAAAAAATTTTCCCGGCAATAAAATTTTGTCGGCATTAAATAACCCATTGAGGTTGGTATGCTGTAAAACAAACCAAACCAAACTAATGAGAAATCAGTTATCTTTTGCAATGTTTAGCCGGTTGTTTGGGTGCCTTTTTGTGATGAAAGAGAAAGTCACTTACCAAGAAAAAGGGCACATGCATTCTGTACGATATCCCAAAGACAAAATAACCAAAAATAGGAACAGCTGAATTGCAGCTGTGGTCATAAATGCTTCTTGGATATGCTAATATTGTTTGTCCTCTCCAGTCATCGGCCAATGGAAAAATTGTTCTGTTGATAAAAGCAGTTAGTGTTCTTGAATTAGAAGTGTTGTTTTTTTGTTGTTGTTTTTATTTTGCTATCTCGTCTGTTGGCTTGCGTGTAACTGTTGATTTTTGACATTGGACTTGTGATTCATGATTTCAACATTTCTTTCTGTCCCTGGATCTTCAAGTTTGGATTGTGATTTGTTTATTTTATTGTGGAATTGAGCTGCTATATCAATTTTTAACACTTTTGTTAATGTCCTTAATTATTCTACCTTTTTTCTCCCTGTTTATATTCACAGCACTGACTTCTTCAAATATTTTACTGCTGGTCAATCCACTTTTCTTGTTTCTTACCATTTTAATTGTTCTTAAATCTCTTTTTGTCATATTCTTTAAGTTAGATTTTTATTTTTTTATTTTTCTTATTTTGACAGTGTTTTTGATTATTCTTCAACATTTTCACAATGTCTCATTATATTCCAATGATTCAACTTTATATTATTTTATTTCTCTTTTGAATTTACATCTTTCTTATTCCCATGGCAGTCTTTATATGTCTGAAATTAAAAAATAAATTTCAGTAATTATACTATTGTAGATTTAATTTCAATAGGACAAGAATTAGTTTTTTTTAATAAAATTTCACACTATCAAAATTTTATTGTAAATATTTCTCTTAAAAGATAAGCTGAAATTCAAATGGTTTATCTAGCATATAAGTATATGTATATCCTTAAAATTTTACCAACATCAGTTGATTGATACCAATTATATTATCATAGAAAAGACTTGAAATATAAAATCTGTTATGCATGTGTGTGTGTATATGTGTGTGTGTGTATATATATATATATATATATAATACTCAGAGAAAAAAGAAGGAAAAGGAATCGTGAGAGAGTATAAGGAGACAAAAAAATATGAAAAGAAGAAATAACCATAACATTCTATACATGTGTAGGTGTATACACATGCAAAAGAAAAATAAATCAACCTAACACTGATAAAAAGTGCATAAATTATTTTTTTAACTTAATATAAAAATAACAAAAATGAGAAAATTGGCATCAATTGCTGATACCTCCTGATGAGCGGAAGAACAATTACGAAAAGGTTTGTCTACGAAACTCTTGAATCATGATGTAGTAGTGGATAATGGCTCGGTGTGAGGAATCAGAGAGCTGGGTTCAAATTCCAGTCAAATCCATTACATTCACTTACATGCTAATACCCTTGGGAAAGGTATGAATCCTCTTCTTCTCCCTCCAGCTATGGGTAAATAGCAGGACAGACTGGATTCTATAGCCAACTGGTCTAGGTGAAGGACAACTCTAAATTCAAAACCTGCAGAGGGTTGTTTGGGGACCTTGTGGCATATAGTGCACCAGGTCTCTGTATTCAGCCCTTCAAAAAGTGTTGTTGGTTCTGCACAAAGCCTTCCCCACTATAATCAAATCATATGTGCTGGTGTCTGGGCTGTTGGTTCCTAGGAACTGAGTTGCTTGACCCTCATACATTGGATACAACAGGAGAGTCTACCAATTGTAAAACAGTTATTGGTCAGAGTTGAATTAGACTAGGAAATTGTTGTATTAAACTGCTCAATGTACATATCAAGAAAATAAGAATTGCAGAGACACTAAATTTTTAAAAAGTTCCACTCAGACTCTAAAAACTTATAATCAGCTCCATTATGGAATTTGCATGCATTTTCACAAATGATATTAATTACCTAAGATTTTTCTGCTATACAAAAAAATTAAAAACATATATTTTTTAAAATTATACAATTATAACTGTGTGTCACATTTGTAACAACTGTGTGTTATCTGTTGCTTATTCCTGTGGAATCTTTCCATTCCTTTTTTTTTTTTTTTGAGATAGAGGGTTACAGAGTAAGTAGCACCACCCCACACAAGAAGAAAATGCCAGCAAGACACCAATATATGTTCCTAGAGTCTAAGTGAAACTTTTTAAAAATTTAGTGTCTTATTGTGCTCATGAATTGGTACTAATTTTTGATGAGATTATGAAAAATTACAAGAACAAACTAATAAAAGAGATATCATAGAATTATATAAGAAAATTACTGATTCATCATACAATTAACAAATGAATATAATTATTAATTATAATAATTAAACATAAAAATGGTTACATTAAAAATATTGCATCATGAAATATCATGTAAATGATAAGTGAAATTGTGACACTATTTAGCTATGGTAATTGGCTAATCAACCATAGAAATTAAAACAAGAAAATACTGAGAATAGAAAAGAAGATACCCCCCAATTTTTTTTTTTTTTTTTACTTAAGAATAGAATCAAGTTACTTTCTCAAAGACCCATAAATTTGCATAGACAGTGGACTTGCAGAAAGGCCATATGCGAGCTTTTGACTGTTGATTAATCAGTTTGTAAAAAATGCTTGCCGAGAAAACACGAGATTCAGAAAAAGTGTTGAGATATCAGGTGGCAGGCCATATGGTGATTATAAAAATTTTGGCATGAGAAAGTATTCCGAAATGACTTGCCAATGTGGGGTAAAGAGAATCAGTAATTGTGAAAATTTTTTTCTTAAGGCATGAGAAAATAAATTTCTGAAAATTATTTTTGCTGACAGAGGATAAAGAGAAGTAATGTTATTTACTTATCTACAATGTCATCTTCGGTGATGACATATGGTGATTATAAAATTTTGGCATGAGAAAAATATCTTGGAAGAATCGCCAAATTGAGAGATAAAGAAATTTAATTTCTGAAGAAGCCAAGGGTTCCAATAAAAGTTAACTTCATAAAAGGACCAGATGGCAGACTTTGACAAGTGATTGATGGAGTTTGTAAAGAGTGATGGTTAAGAATGTGACCAAATGATCTGAGAGATTTTAAGTGGCAATATGTGATTCGTAAAAATTTTGGCTGATGGGAAAAAGAATTTTGTGAACAAAAAAATTCTGGGTTATAATTTTAATGAGGCCAACATTGCCACACCTGCATGGCCAGGATGCCATTGGTCAAGTGGTAGCAATGGTGATAAGCAGAGGTAATTTGATGAGAAGGATGGGGAAGTTATTAATGCCCACTGAAGGAATTGGTATGAGGTATCAATGTAAGAGAGTGGGAGTTTAGGAGGATAACTCTCCTCCAACCTCTCCTCATGGACGAAGAGATCCTCCCCAAAATGGAAAGTGATTAATTTTCCAAAAATAGGAAGTAATCAATTTTCCTGGCCTGACAACAAAGAGATTTCTTGTCAGAAATTGAGATTTACTGAAAACCCCAGACTGTGTCTAACCCCACACTGGATTTTGGTCAGTACCCATATAAACGAATGTCTTCAGGCAGTTGAGTCAGTTCCAGTTAGAGCCTTTGGAGTTGCAGGAACCAGAGTGTTGCCTCACAGAAGCTGACCGAGAAATTCTCAACCTCCGACTTCACCTACCCTACCAATAGCAAGTTATACTGTTGAACGAAGCTAAGCCAGCACTTAAAAACTAAACCAGAACTTGCCTAAGAAGTGTAAAAATGTCACACTCCATAGAAAACAGGTTGGGAGAAAAACACACTCCTGTATATAACAGATGGATAAAAGTTAATCTGTTACTTTTAACATACTTGAACCTCTTGGGTTCTTATTTGTTTCTTTTCCTTTACGCTTGTGCAATATCACCTCCAGTCTAGACTCATCTTACACTACAGCCCGACACCTGATTGATCTCATCAACCTAAGATCAAAATCATGACGTGGGTAGGTTAGACTTGAGATCAAAGCAGTTACTTCGGTAACCAGACGTTGGAAGTGAGCTCGGAATGACAGAGCTGGTGTCGAACCAGTTGTAGTTGGTGTGAAGCCATTAGCATCAACTGACAATCCCACTTGGTACCCTGACCAAAGGATTTTGCCAGGTAGCGACAACCACCAATCAACCAGGACACAGGCTGGTGGCAGTGACTAAGAATCAAGCCCAAAACGCCAGTAGGAGAATTATTACAGTTTTGTGCCATGACTGGAAGTTGACCACAGGCCAACAGCTCAGTGTTACAAATGTAATCATGCAATTAATTTAGCAAGAAATAATTTATTTAGAAGTATATCTTTTGAATACAATATTTCATTCCATATAAAGACTGTCCACACCTTTTTTCTACCCCACAAAATAGTTTAAAACAATATCTGTCGGCACTTACATATAAAGCTAATGTATCAGGCAGACTTTGGCTGACCCAGATGTCTAGGACCATCAATACTTTGGGGATAGCAACTAATGTAATCTGTTACAAGGATGCATTTCTATAATAAGGGATTCCACTGAGTTCTACTTGTTATTACAAAAAAGTTTTCATTCATGAAGTAGTTGTAAAATAGAGAAATTAGAAATAGAATGTTTGGAAGATTCTAGATCATTCTAGTATATTCGAGAAAAATCTAGATGATTTGAGAAACATCTAGAAATATGCAAATTAGGTGTTAGCCCCTATAAAAATGGGATTTTGGAAAAGGGTTGTCAGTTGATGAAGAGGAATTTCTGCTGTTATCAACTCCGGCTTTTGTTTCGAGGACTATTATATCCAGCCAAAAGAATCTCTATAAAAAGTTGCCGACCAACCAAAACCCAAAAGAGAATTTCATGGAACAAATTTGGTAAATAGAATTTTGACTAATTTTCATTGACCAAACTAAAAGTTAATATTTATTTACACACCTTTGTGAATTTCCAAATATAGCACTTAGATTACTTCACTAGCCCTAAAGTGATAAAGATATTTGACTCTCTTTCCTTCTCCCTCGTAACACTTGCCAGTAACTCTGTGTTTTCTGTTTTTGTAGGCCACAATTGTTTATCTTGTATATATTTTATGTTCTGTTTTAGTAAATTAAATATTTGTTTGTGATTTAGCTCTGTGTTGTGGTAAATCTTTTTTTTTCCTTTGTTACAATTATCAACACGTAACAATTCCAAAAGCTAAGCAAAATATTAAGAAACAGTAAAATATCAAAGAAAAGACTACTGAACTATTACATAACATCAGTCCTCCTATATAGCAGTGAACACTGGACAATCTCTACATAGATGAAGAAAAAACTTGAAGCAACAGAAATGTGGTTCTACAGAAGGATGCTGAGAATATCTTGGACTGAACATGTGAGCAATGACAAAGTTTTAGAGAAAGTGGAAACAAAAAGGACACTTATACTTAACATTGGAAAGAGAGAGTAGAAATTTCTAGGGCACATAATGAGGAAAGAGGGCTTGTAAAAGTTGATACTCACAGGATAGATTGCGGGCAGGAGAGACAGAGGAAAACAATACATAAATAACCTAACAAGCTTGGGAAAGGTATGAATCCTCTTCTTCTCCCCCCAGCCATGGGTAAATAGCAGGACAGACCAGGTTCTATAGACTTGGATAGCAATTGGTCTACAACAGAAAGAAATGGAAACCTACTGCAGGAAAAAATCTGCCTTGTCAGTCATGTATCAAAAGATACATGATTGCCTAAGCATGTATCACATATGACACATAACTGACTGAGTTATTTGTAATGCCAAGTCCATATGTTCTTGCTGGTCAATCCAATCCATTTTTCTTGCTTATTACTCTTTCAATTTTCCTCAAATCTCTTTTTATGAGATTTTTAAATTAATTTTTCTTTTCTTGTTCTTATCCTGCCAATATTTTGAATTTCTTTTTTTATTGTTCAATGACATTTTTTCAATATTTTGTAATTTCAAAAATTTTGTTTTTATAACTTAATAACTTTCTAATGTCTTGTTTCTCTTTTGAGGTTATATCTTTCTTATGATTTTGAGTAATCTTTCTCCATTTGAAATTAAACAATAAATGTCAATAACTGTTTTATATATTTATTTGCAAAATGACGGACAATACTAGAGTTGCATAATAAAATCTCACATCACCAAAGATGTTATAATAAAAACAGACAAACTGAAATTCACATGGTACGTTTATCATATATGCATATCCATAAAAAAATTTTTTAATAAAATTCACCCAGTACAAGGCCCAAGAACAACTCAAGGTAGAGCATTACTGAATGATGTGAGTGATATGAATATAAGTAGAAAGTGATGATTATGAGGATATGGTGGATAGATAATGATTGTACTTAGACTTGAAGAAGTTAAGATTAATATTGAAAACTTTGACTTGCATAATAAAATCTGACAGTGTGTGGGGTAGTTACAGAGATTTACTTTGTTAATGTCATTTGAAAGTTACAAAGACTTTCATTGTGATTCTTAAGGATTCATTTACAGGAATTACAGATCATGGATTAGAAATTAATTCCAAACTTAATTCTATCATATCCGCAATTTTTGGTATTTCAAACGCTCTGTAGAGTATCATGTAATTATTTCAAGGCCAGAGGACTTACAAGCCTAAATTTCACATGCCCCTAATACATTCTCACATGTCAGCAAAATAAAGAACTGTTTGCTTGAGCCTACACAACCAATCTTCAGTAATGCCAGAGGATAATTAATCACATTGTCATTGTGAGGTTGCTATCCAGTTTTTATTCTAGCATTTCAGATCAGTTCAAATGAGGACAGCATTTTCATGGCTTTCTGTAAAATGAAATCAGCTCATTTGCAAGGGAAAGTATTAACACATTTAAAACTTAACAGCATTAAATCCTAACAATTATTCAAGATCCTTGAAAATACATATGCATACACAGAAAACTTTAGTATAGAAAGTACAGACTGTAGAATGATCAATTTACAAGTCATATCCAGAATTGCATATAAAAATTATATTGTTGATTAAATTTCAAAGAGGAAATGCATTAAGTCAGGTAGCTACATTGATCAGACTCATGCTCACTATTCTGATATTCTATTAGTTTTTAAACTTGTTTTTCTATAGAATTTTCTAATGAAAATGTTCTCAATAAGGTCTTTTGAAATATTTGTTTTATATAAACTTATAAAAACTATTAATGAGGTCAAAATTTTTTATAAATTTGGAAAATTTTTCTTCTTCTATGTGCCATGTTCTATCAGGATGTTGGCGATCATGGCGTGGCTCTCCACAATTTCCTGTCCTTTGTAGCTCTTAATAAATTTTGTCTATTTGTTATCTCTCTTAATCTTTGTCCAACCACTCATTTACTCAAATTCACTAGGTAGGGTATGCATTGTTTTTTTCTTTTTCTCTTGCCTTCAATATGTCCTGTGAGTATCAAATATTCCAAGTCATCTTTCTTCATTATGTGTCCAAAACATTTCAACTCTTTTTCTGGTGTTAAGTATAAGTGTCATTTTTGTTTCCATTTTCTGTAAAAAATGTCGTTGCTCACATGTTTGGTCCATGAGATTCTCAGCATCCTTCTGTAGAACCACATTTCTGTTGCTTCAAATTTCTTCTTCAACTGTGTGGAGATTATGCAGCATTCACTGCCATATGGGAAGATTTATATTATGTAACATTTTAGTACTTTTTCTTTGTTTCTATCTGCTAAAACCATATATTCTGAATCTGAAATCAAACTGCTTGAACTGAATTTTAAAAATATCTTCATTTATTTCAGGTAAGAGAACAGGGTTATGATCCTAAAATATGAAGTTGAACTTTTGTCTACTCTATTTGGTAAGTAGTATTTACCAATAATTATGGACATCTTTTTTGTTTTACTAGTGTTCACTATTCAGCATTTGCTTACACATTTTGTGTATCTTGAAATAAGCACTTTATAGGGTAAATTCAAATTGCTTACAAGTTAAAAATTATCAGCTTTCATATATATTAGTTCATAAAGATGACATTATATCCATGAAAATATTGTAGTATGTGATTCATGTCAGAGAATATCAGATGTCTGAATAAATTTAGCAATTAGGAACCTTTGTTCTAAACAGAGTTGATCTGTGCTGATGCCAGTATATACTGGGGTCACCTTAAGAGATACCAAAGTAGGCATTGCACTGTGTCACACAAGAGCATCAAAAGAACTAAGTGCATAAGGGTTGACCTAGAAGGTTACCTCATAGCCACCAAGTTCAGAATTGGGCCTCAAAGGATATCAATGGATGCACCAATGTGTAAACAGGAAGTCAACACTGCTGAACTTAGAATATGCCCACACAAGATAACTAGATGGTAGGAAGTTATATAACTGTTCACCCATGTGAGCCCCTCACATTCTCATTAGAAGATTCAAGCTTTCATTCCCAAAAACTCTCATACCAACATTAATTGGAGAGGGTCCAGAAGTGAATAAACAATAATTTTATGTATAAAAAAGTATCATATTCTTATTAGGCATTACTAAGATAACAGTAGATAATTGCAAACTTCCCAGATGAAATATATATATGTTAATATTCTCTGTGTATATTGGAGTTGATCAATCTGATAACTTACTGGTTGTTCATATCTTCATGGCTCAAAGTACATTTCACAGGTATTGAGGGTTGTTCTTTTTAATGCTGTTTAATGTAAATTGATAGAAGAAAATAAGACATTTATCACAACAATAACAACAATTTTATTTAAAAAACATGAAATTTAACAGCAAATATTAAATGTCTTGCTTATTTTCTATGTGTGCTTAAAAAAGTCAAAAAGAGCAGGCTAAAGCATAGTCAAAGTTTGTTGTAATACGCCTGTTTGTATACAAGTTGTTTGTGTCAGGTTCAGGATGATCAACAGGCAGGTAGTCTCTCGCAGTCCTTTTAAGTACAGGAGAATTACTTTTTTTATGTATATATGCATATATGGGTATGTAAATAAAATTATAGCAGTAGTAAAAACTAACCCTGTAAGAAATAAACTTCTAAATGAAATATGGTTAATAATTTTCAGATTTATTTTGTAGCAAGTTGGTTTTGAAGATATTGTTCTTGCCATTACGAACAGGATACAATGTACAAAAAGGTTGGTTGAATATAGATCAATTATCATTTTGCAATAAGAAAAATTATATATAAAAGTTGATAAGTGAGTTAATATACTGCTTATGTTGTCTGTTTGGGGAAAAGCAACTCATTAAGATTGGTTTGTAAGGACTTTGGTTGTGATATGTTTTATCTGAAGACAGTACAAATGTTGGCAATATGATACAAAGTTTGCTATTTATAAGACAATAGACCAACTTCAAAAAGAGTCTTATTCAGCTGTCAGCTGACTGATTCATCATATTCATATTCTAAGTGGTATGAAGACATTAATATTGAATTCAAATTTTCTCATGCTCTGATTTGTATGACAGAAATAGCATGAATCTCCTTTACACATGTCCAGTACACAGGATTAAACTGTAAAATTCTTAAAGAGAAACAGATTTTAATACAAGTCAAAATGTTTTTCCTTCTGATGTTGTAAAATCTGTGATATCTACATGAAAATAATAAATCTAGATGACTGTATCTGGAAGAATTACTTTTTATACAGCTGATTCCAGATTTATAAGCTAACTGCCAATTTGTTTTGAATGTTTTAGTTTCATATTTTCTTGCAATTTTCAGAGGCTGTAAAAAGAAAAACACAACATATTGAAAGAAATTACATCCCTTGTTTGATTTCTCTCTCTTTATTCCACTTTAAGGAGCCCAAGAAAGCAAGATCTCCCAACCATAACCAAAGTAAATTGACTTGTATTTTCTTCCACTAGATTAAAAGTTCATTGGCTAAAGAAAGAAGTAAATCATAGGCTTGTAACAAATATTTATATTGCATTTAAGGTATACTAACCCTTTCATCTTACTTATTATAAAACGCAGATTGTGTGTGTGTGTGTGTGTGTGTGTGTGTGTGTGTCTGTTCGTTTATATATTGGATTGGATTTCCTACATTTTTCAACCGATTTCAACAAAACTTCACAGAACTACATAAAATTACCTTTGTGGTGGTTCTAACAGCGCCAAAAATAGGAAAAATATAATTGTTTTTGCACAAAAATCAATTTGAAAACACGATTAAGAGACATCACGAGAATAAAAGGAAGGGGACAACTCACAACCCAGGTTGTTTGTGTGTGTGGTTTCCTTTAAATATGGGATCGGATTTCCTATATTTTTCAGCCGATAAAACAAAAATTCACTTGGGGGGGGCAGGTAGTGTTTCTTATTGTCTTGCACACTTTTTTCTTTATTTTTACATTCAGAATGCTTTAAAAATTCCATTTACAAGACAATTGTTTATAATAAAATTCTATTCAATCAGTAGACTCATAACGATTGAAAACAATGTTTTTGTTTGAGTTTGACAAATTCATAAAAAAAAAAAAGAAGAAAAAAAAAAAAACTATTAAAAAAAAAATAATTAAGACATGCGTGTCCGTCAACCTTAAATAATAATCTTTGTCAATTTTATTTTCAGTCTTTCTGATAGTCGATACTTGATCTATCTCTTACTGTTACATCCCTGGGCAATGCCGGGCTCTACTGCTAGTCTGAAATAAAATAACTCAAGTTTCACATTCATATGATCTTCAGATATCTTGAACTTGCATCAACATGAATAACATTTGCATGAAGTTGAATATATGGATTTCTGTACAAGTACATTATATATATATATATATATATATATATATATATATATATATGTATATATATAGTCATAACTCAAGTTTACATTCATATGATCTTCAGATGTCTTGAACTTGAAATGGTTCAAGTTGACTGAAGATAACATGAGTGCTTTACAACTAAAGCTATTCTTTCATAGGATTTAATGTTTTGTGCTCAATCTAGGCTTTGAGCACTTTACTGAGAAGGTAAGTTTTCCTTTAGGCTTTTTTTCTCTTTCTTTTTTCAGCACTGTCATTTTTATTCAAGACTTTATCTGAATAAGAGTTGTAGGTTTTGGCAAGTTGTCACCATTGGTTCCATCAGTATCTTTTGTTTTTCTTTATATATATATATATATATATATATATATATATATATATAGGATATGCTAAACAGTTTAGATGTGGCACTCACTACTCAGTCGTATCTGATCAAGTGAGACAAGCTTGCTAACCATTACATAATGTCAAGTATATTTGCATTTTACCTTTCAGATATATACAGTTTAAAAGATTAATATTCCCTGATGGTTAATAGGCAAGAAAATGGAACTAGTAAATTTAGTTCAAATTCCAGCTGTAGCTGTTTTGATTCACTTTGCTCTAATGCTCTTGAGAAAGCCATAAATCAACTTCTCCCTCTGTTTTGCCTTGATATCAACTATCTTGACAAAAATGTCATATTCATGTGGTGATTGATCAAATCACTCCTCCATAATCATATCATCTGCTCAAATAAAAAGGCTCAAGGTTAATCTTGATTGTATTATGATTTTTCTGAATACAAACATATTAGCTAAATAGTATTTGATTTATAGAGGAAACCAAAGAGAGAATATATCAACAATAAACTTTGCACCATCATTATAGACAGCCAAAATAAACCAACAAGTTTTATTGGTGTTAGGAGATACTAGAGAAGAAATGTACAAACATTTGTAACAGTTTTTTTCTTATATCAATGGAAAAAATGCTCTTCAGTCAAAACAACTTTATGAATAATAAAAAAAATACTATTTCCTATACAATGTTGAATCAAATAGATTACAAAAGAGTTCCTTTGGAGAATTGCACAAAAGTTTTTAGTTATGTATAAGTTGTTTATGGTATATATGTAATTTGTGCTGGGTGAGAACTGTAGCAATGACTAAAATGAAAAATTCAAGCCAGTTTTAACATTGCTAAAAAATAAACAAAAATTTGGAATATATCAAACAGAGAAAATGACAAGGCCATGAGCCAAACAAAAACAAGATCCATTTCCAACAAAGATATGACATCACAATTTTGTGAGCCAATCAGATTATTTTTATCAGTTCTTTGATGCTGGCTGTTATTATAAAATCCCACAGGACCAACTTACTCACACATATGTGGGACACACGCATTCATGCATATACACATGTACATACTTCATATCATTTATGTCAATTTCCACTGCTGACAACATTCCTACACACTAATACATCTATGTTTATACATACACACTCACTCATTTTTGTATATAGAAAGACTTTCATCTTTGAACACTTGAGAACTCTAAACTAATCACTTCTCCTTTCTGTAAATACATTACGCTACATTAAGCTTATTTATTTTTTTATTCACATAAATTTTATTTTATCTATTCTTACCTTCTGTGATTTTCACACACACACTTTCCAGAAGTCCTCTTTGTTATTTGGTGAGATCCAATGTTAACAAAAGGTAATCCCATAATCTACCATAAATTAGCAATAGTATAGATGGATATAACTTGCATGCATACAACATGACATGACTGCGTCTTTTGAGCTGGGATCTTACTCCTGTGTAGGTTTTTTTTTACCTTTTTCTGTAATTAAATGATAAAGAAAATATAGTATTTTATTCACAAGTAATAGAGAATTCTGATGGATTCTCATCTTTATCTATTATTCATTTTACTTTCATCTGTTTATTATCTGACAAATGATATTTGTTATCGAATAATAATTATCAGTCATCTGTTTCATTTGGTGGATATTTATGGTTTGATTACTTGACTTAATTATTCTGGTATTCCTTTGACTATTTTTGTGTTTATTTGCTGGTTCTTTGGTGACAATCTTTTGGTTATATTTTTGGTTACCTGCTTATTATGTTGTTTTTTTTTTAAAATATTTTCTAGCAAATAACATTCTATTCATTCTTTCTTTTTCTTTTGACCATCTTGTAGCTCTTGATCCACTTATTTATTTCTGCTTTTTTTCTCATTATACTTTCTTCTTTAGGATGACTTAATGTATATTTGTATACAGAATGGAATCATTGAACTAATTTCAAACTCTTTCTGGGACAAGTTGCATTTACTGTGCACTAATTGCCTTAAGAAAAGCATGAATCTTCTTGTCCCTTCAACTATGTGTTAATAGCTGGGTAGTTCCTGGAACTTAGTTTAGCATGCTATTCCTATAAAAATTTACAATTGCTACAATGATTGGTCTCCATGAATCATATGAGAAATGGACACAAAAATCATTGCCTCATGTATCATATGATATCCATGTAGAAAATATGTTATCCATATATTATATGATACTGGAAGGACTTTTGCTTAGTTTACTTTCCTCTCTTTTACTTTGTTTTTTTTTCCATTTAAATATCATTTCATAAGGATTCTTGTTTTTATTAACTTGCTTCCATCCAAGTCAAAGTAACTTTACCTGCTTCTCCACAACAAGAGAATTTATACTATTATTCCCTAGAGCTTGTCAACTGCAAGAAAACTCCAAACATGTAATTTAATATTTAATTGGTTCTTTGACAGCAAATACCACTCTTCCCCCTCCTTTCTTCTTTACCCAATATTTCTTTTTCCTATATAACTTTCCTCTTTTCTATCTTTCTTCCCTTTTCTATCTCTTGGCATGTGTGTTTCAGTTTCAGAAGAGTAATTCATTCTTGCTTCTTTTATGGATAACAGCAAAGAGAAGGCATTAAACACTGCATTGCATGTAGGCTCAACTTTTTTCCTAAAAAACATCACTACTGGACCAAACCCAGACTTTTAATGCACAGATATAAGTGATTATCTCAAGTAAAGATTCAGAATAGTTCTTTATATACCGTATACCTTCAGGGCATGGGAAGTCATTGCCCTCCATAATTTCCTATCTATTGTAGCTCTAAAAAAAAAAGTTTTTTGTTTTTTTTTAATATCCCTTCCACTCCCTGTTTTATCAGCCATTGAAACATGTTTATTGGGTAGTTTACTCACTGTTTCCTTCTGCCCGTATTGCCTTCAATATGTCATGTGAATGTCAGATTTCCCAAGCCCTCTTTCCTCAATATGCATTAACTGTGAATGCTTGAAATTTTAACTTGATCCAATCTTTTCTGCTTTTTTCTTAGTATACTTTCTTCTTTTAAATGGTAAGGATGGCTGAATGTTTATTGGTGTTGAGAATAGAATCATTGAACCAATTTCAAACTGTTTCCAGGACAAGTTGCATTTACTTTGCACTAATGGCCTTAGGAAAAGCATGAATCTTATAGCAAACTTATAGACAAACATTTACAATGTAGGAAAAAATTCATTAAATTTATACACAAACACTTCACATCAAACAATCTCTTTGTGATGTTCAACAGAAGCACAGTAAAAATCAACTACAGTTGCACCAAGAAGAACACAAATAATAAAAGAGTACAAATCACTCTCACAAATAAGTACAGAGCAAAGCACAAATTTCTTTTAAATGACAATTGTTTATAAAACAATGTAATGTACTAAGACACTAAAATCAGCAGATAGCAAAGGAAAAATATACATAGGAGTAACTGAAGGACACTTAAAATAGGATAACTATGTACATAAAATATCCTTTACAAATAGTAAATATGTGAAAAGCACAATGCTTTCTAAACATATATGGGAAATTAAAAAGCAAAAAAAAAAAAATTATACCAAAAATAATAAGGAAAATAGTATCAGCCTACAACAATAAATCCAAAAACTGTAAACTCAGTCTGGAGTAGAAAATAACTATAATCACCTTCACAAACCAACACAATTTATTAAATGATCAGAACTTATCTCAAAATGCAGACATAAAAATAAATTATTTTTATTATGTTGCTTAAAAACTGAAAAATAAAAATGAATACCGTATAAAACATCACCATGAAAAATGCAAATATATGGACTATATACAATGTAGATAATGTAACATACTTTAGACAATGCCAATACTTTTGTTGTAGGTGGTATATTCACCCACAAACAGATATCAAATCATGGAAGTCAACAAAAAGCTTTATTTTTCTTAAAGAAAAATACATAAACAAAAATAATGTTAGTGTGAACTAGGCAAGAGATAATGTGAATTAGATAGGGGGTGAGAGATAGTGTTGACCTGAGAAGGACAGTTTTGTGGTCACTAGAGAGCGAATGTCCTGAGAAGGACAGTTTTCTGGTCACTAGAGAGCGAATGTCCTGAGAAGGACAGTTTTCTGGTCACTAGAGAGCGAATGTCCTGAGAAGGACAGTTTTCTGGTCACTAGAGAGCGAATGTCCTGAGAAGGACAGTTTTGTGGTCACTAGAGAGCGAATGTCCTGAGAAGGACTGTTTTCTGGTCACTAGAGAGCGAATGTCCTGAGAAGGACAGTTTTGTTGTTGTTAGAGAGTGTTGTCCTGAAAAGGCAGTTTATTGCATATCATTGATAAGGATGGCTGAAGAAGCCTGGAGCAATGACTCATGGCAAACTGTAGATGATGATGGCTGGTTAGCCTGTTGATGGCCTGGAGCTGTGGGCAGGCAGTTGGCTGCTGATGGAACATAGGCTAAGCTTTAATCCTAGTCATCTAGTCTGCAGAAAACTGGTATTCACCCATGCCTCCCCACTGAGATGGGATACAACACCAGGTCAGTTATTTAACATGGTGTACCCAAGTGTACACACTTGGGTCACTAGCCAAAATATTGGTCAATTTTACCCAACCCCTGCTTGCACAGGATCAGGTACAAATCTTAGCTAGTCATTGCAGCAGAACAGATAACTCCAGTATGATCATAGGCCCTGGCTGTGGAATACCAGTATTTACCCATGCCTCCCCACAGAGAAGGATGCAACACAAGGTCAGTTTATTTAACATGGGATACCCAAGTGCATACACTTGGATCACTGGTCAAAAAATTGGTCAATTTTTACCCAAACTCCACTTGCATGTTATTAGGCACAAAGCTTCTCTTAGCTGGTCATGGCAGCAGAACAGATATTACAATATGATCATAGCCTCTGACTGTGAAATACCGCTATTTACCCAGAGATGGGATGTGACACAAGGTCAGTTTTTTAATGTAGGGTACCTGAACATGTACCCTCAGATCATTGGTCAATTTTTACCCAATCACCACTTGTGTGAGATCAGGTGCAAAGCTTGTCTTAACTGGTCATGACAGCAGAACAGAGACTACAATTTGGTTGTAGTTAAGATTTATTGTGCATAAAAATACAATTTTGGCACAAGGCCTAAATGGAGAAATGAATTGAGGCTGGTCATCACTTACTATCTTATACCTAGCTAATCCGATTCGCTACCCATTCATTGTTACAATTTGCACATTCATCAAAAGAACTTATTCTTCTTTATTCAATCCTCCATATACCATAATTTGATTGTAGTCTCTGGATCACACAATACCTCTTTAGATAGCTTTTGAGGCCTCTTTATATCCTGAACCAGTCTTACAACAACACTTTTCAACAGTTAAAAAAAAATGTTGGAGTGCTGACAGGACACTTTAAACTAAACAAATAAGATAACCAACCCCTGAATGTAAAAAATAATAATAAAATAATAAATAAACAAACTGATTAACAAATTATGAATGGACACATAACTGCAATAATAATAATAAGCAACAAATAATTAATGAATAAATAAAAAATACCCTAAGTAATCAATAATAAATAATCAATTAAAATAACACTTTACAATAGCTACAGATAACGGCACTATTTCTATTCAATAGCCTCTAGAATAATTTGAAATGTAACTGTTACTGCCTACCCAATAATCTTTAAGATAATGCAATATACTATGCTACCCTTAATGCCCCATTGACCAACATATATAAATATTCAAGCCAAAATACAACATACATGGCCTGAAGATTGCATTCACGCATGACACAGACTCAGTGTTCAATTTTATATGTGTGTGTGTCTGTAGATAGATAAAGAGAGAGAGAGAGAGAGAGAGAGAGAGAGAGATATGTTTTGTTAGATTCAACTAAGAGGATGTATTTGATTGAATTTTTATTCTATTAAACTTGTTTGGATGAACTGGCTAAATATACTGTATATGCAGGTATATAGATTTCACAATTGTAGTCATGTATATATCTGCATTTATCTTCTTGTTTTTTTTATTATAATTCTTGTGTATGTTTGCACCTGATTTATTTTATCACTATCTCATCTAGAAACCATCTAATTTATTTCTAATCTAAAAGTGTGACTGCAAAGAAATATTTTTATAGTCTTTCCATTTGCATTTTCATTCTTTCTGTGACAAGTCAATTAATACTCACTCTTCATCACTTTTTTCATCTTTCCCTTCTGTCTGTCAACATTGTCTTCTTTTCGTGGACAGCTTAATTGCCTTCAGCCATTCTTTGCTCATCAAATCACAGAATTAATTGACTTTTTAGGAGAAACAGATAAAAAGTGTTTTCCCTTCTGCAGGCCATAAGAAATTGTTATTTTATTGGTTACTTTTAATACAGCCTAGAAATGTTATGCCCTCTCAAAGCAGTCACTAATATTCTAATCTTCATTACATTTTCTGGCAAACATCCTCATTCAAAAATTCATTCAAGAACTGAACTTTTTTTTTATTTACTTTTTCTTGACTAATTTCCCTCTTTTTAATTATTAATGCCACGCATTGCATGGATCTAATATTTTTTTCAGATTTTTTTTTTTGTTTTAGGTTTAGTTTTCAATGCAAAATAGTCAATAAGCTTTTAAATTCTTATTATAGTACATTTTATAATACTTTTATTAGTATTATAGTACCTTCTTCCACCAAAAATAATATTTAAGCAATAAAGTACAGTAACACAATTGTTATCAGTACAGAAAATGAAATCAGGGAGCAGAGTTCAGATTCATGTCTACTATTTAAACAAATGCCCTTGGGAAAGGCATATATCCATCACTTTTCCTACTACCAGATATGGGTCAAATAGACTGAACTCTTTAGCCTTGGCTGGAATCTGGTCTAAGAGATAGATAACTCTGAATTCTAAAACTGTGGGGAATGCAATCGACTATCTTATCCAAGAAGTCATCCATAATGGAATCAATTTTGCCTAGATTCTGAAGAGACATCACAGAAAAATATTTTTAAATTTGGAAGCATTAGGAAGCTTTATTTTTATAACCATAATAATTGTGATTTAATTTCTCTCTCATCTTTCAAAATCTTTCTGTTTATATGTTTTTATTAAAATGCATTGCAATAAAGAGTTTTAAACTCTCATGTTAAACTCATTTTTCAGCAAACAAGTTATGTGTCTATTGTTAATTTTGACCTGAAATATTTCCTTCTTATTTATATGTAAATAATTTGAATTTTATGGAAAAAAAACAAATAAAATTAACTAAATGTTAAGAATTTTTGTCTCAGAATGGTGATTGAAATACAAGGGATGGGTTTAAGTTTTAACAAGAACTTATTCTTTATTTCTAATCTGAATAGGTTACACACAGTCTGAATAGTTGTAATGAAAAAATTAAAATTAAGATGAAAGAAATATAAAAAAAAATAATGGCTAACACAGTGTTGATAACAGACACAGAAAAGAAGCTACAATAACTCCTACAGAAGTTAGTGAAAGAAAGTGAGGAGAAAAGTCTAAACATCAATTGCAAGAAGACAGAATGCATGGTTGTTAGCAAAAGGAATAACTCAACATGGTGATACCAAAATCAAAAAGAGTACAACAATTTAAGTATCTGCAAATTAATTTAACAGAGGCTGGATGGAAAGTGCAACACTGAAATCTGAAAACACAATGGGATAGTGAAAGATGCCTTCCAAAACTAAGCAAAATATTAAAAAACAGGAAAATTTCATTAGAAACAAATAAAAGAGTACTGGACTATTATGTAATATCAGTCTTCCTAAATAGCAGTGAATGTTGGACAATCTTCACACAGATGAAGCAGTGACTTGAAACAACAGAAATGTGGTCCTATAGAAAGATGATGAGAATACCATTGACCAAACACGTGAGCAATGACAAAATTTTAGAGAAAATGGAGACAAAAAAGGACACTTATATTTAACACCAGGAAGAGAGAGTTGAAATTTCTAGGGCACGTCATTAGGAAAAAGGGCTTAATTGTATTATTTCTAGTTTAATATACCTCTGTAAAAAGCAAAACTGATTCAACAATTTGTATTCAGTTAATGAAAAAGAATGTCAGATAAAGAAAATTCAAAAAACTATAATATTCAAACCTTCCAAAAGATAAGCAAAATATTAAGAAACAGGAAAATTTTGTTAGAAACAAAGAAAAAAGTAGTGAACTGTTATATAATCTCAGTTCTCCTATATGGCTATTAATGCTGAACAATCTCAAAAGATGAAGAAGAGACTTGAAGCAACAGAAACAAAGAAAAGAGTAGTGAACTGTTATATAATCTCAGTGCCCCTATATGGCTATTAATGCTGAACAATGAAGAAGAGACTTGAAGCAACAGAAATGTGGTTCTACAGAAGGATGCTAAGAATACCATGAACCAAACATGTGATCAACAACAATATTTTAGAGAAAATAGAAACAAAAAGGATGGAATCAGAAAGAGAAAATTGAAATTTCTAGAGACACATAATGAGGAAAAGGGCTTGGAATATTTGATCCTCATAGGGGATACTGAAAGTAAGTAGGATAGAGGAAACGACACATAACCTATTTAGCAAGCATGGGTAAATAGATGGCAGAATAGGGTTTAGGTGAGATAACAAAAAGATAAAATTTATTAAGAGTTACAAAAGATAGGAAATTGTGGAGAGCAAGGCTGAGAGTGTTAATTCTTCTTCTTCTATGTGCTGTGTTAACAATCTTATAAAAAATATAATGCTATATCATTTATAATCACATATCAACATTTAATCACCTTATTTCTTTTGGACTGATTATTTCAATTGTCCAAATCACCATTTGAAAAGAGAAAAATAAATGAATCTTAAAATTCTCTTATGATTTAAACATCTTAGCTGATATGCCAACATTTGTAATCATTCTTAAAACATGTAGTGTTCACATTTGTCCAGCTTTTATAGCAAGGCTATCTATTTATTATTGATGAGCACAACCTTAACAATATAAGATATGCAAATGACACTGTTTTGATGACAGGCACAGAAAGAAGACTTACAAGACCTCCTTGACAAGGTAGTAAAGGAATGTTACGTTTCTCACAAATAAATATATTGTAAACAATGTTTTGGATCTTGCATCACAAAAAATAAGATGAGTTTTTTTCTTTCAGATATGCATGTACACATTTTTATTGTTATTCTTAATAGAGCATTTAAATAAGTTAATCTAAAAGTTTATTTTATTAGATAACATTTCATTTCATACAAGTTTCTTGAAAGAGATCTCCTTAACTTTATCTTGAATAAAACAACAATGAAGAATTAGTTTAAAGAAACTTTTGCAAAGCATAGTGCGTTTTTTTAATCTGATATACATTATTATTCTTTAATTCCTCCAAACTATCATTTTTTAAAAATTTCAGAGTAATAATTAAAACTAATAAATTTCTGATTTTCTTCAGGCTTCATAAAGAAATTCATGTGTGTTTTTGTGTGTGTATCTTTACATTCTTTGTTTTCTTCTGGTGGATATTTTCATGCTTTCTTTTCTCAAGGTTACACTTGCAATTAACCAATCTCTGATCATCTTCGAGCAATGTATCAGCTTATTTGGAAGGAATCACTGCTTATTGCTCTCTCCTCTGCCTTGTTCTGCTCAACAGCACTATTTGAAAAAAAAAATGGTCTTTTTATATCTTTTGATCAAACAAATAATGAAAAAAAAGTACAAACATTTTCATTTGAAGGTGATTGCTAAACAGCCTAGCTCTATTTTCTGAAGTTATAGTTCTTCTTTCTGGTATGTATTCATCCATGTCTGTGATTCATGCTTGAAAACACCTTCAGTCTGATAGTTTGGTACAATAGGCATGAAGACAAAAAATGTAGATCAGAAAGTGAATTAAAAATATTCTGGTTTTTGCTGAGGAAGATTATAAACATTAAAGAAAAAATGAAAGGCCCAAGGCAATGCAATTAAATATCATATTCCTTTTTGTCTCCAGGTTATGTTTAAATTATCTATGATTTAAACAAGTCTCTTTTTCATAGTTTTCTTTATGAACAACTTCCACCTGAATATTTTGGTCAGAATATTTTCAATAAACATTTTTTAAGTTTTTCTTTCTTTCTTTTAGGTTAGTTTGAAATGAATATATTTAAATAGAAAATAATTCAGCAAGGTTTTGGTTCATGCAAAAAATGACATGACTTGAGGCAAGTCTTCTCTTCATCTATGATGGAATTGTTCAGCATTCACTACCATATAATAGGATTTATATAACATAGCAGGTCAGCATTTTTTCTTTGTTTCTAATGAAATTTTTCTATTTCTTAATACTTTCTTTAGTTTTTGGAAGGCATCTTTTGCTATTCCTATGCTTCTTCAAATTTCAGTGTCACTTTTTCCATCATCTGTTAAAACACTTCCCAGATTTAAACTTCTATACTTGTTTGATTTTGATGTCTCTAATTTGTAACTTGCATCTTGTGCTTTTCCTCTTGCTAACAACCATACATTGTCTTCTTACAATTGTTTATTAATCCCTTCTTCCCACTTTCCTTTGCTACCTTGTCTAGGAAGTCTTGTAGTTTTCTTTTTGTGTCTGCCATCAACACAGTGTCATTTGCATACCTTATATTGTTAAGGTTGTGCCTATCAACAATAGATAGCCTTGCTATAAAAGCTGGACAAATATGAATACTATGTTTTAAGAATGATTACAAATGTTGGCATATCAGCTAAGATGTTTAAATCATAAGACAATTTTAAGCTTAATTTATTTTTTCTCTGTAAAAATCATATAAGATGTTAGTTGAGTCTTTGGTGACTGAATCATATTCAAGCAATCATGTTTCTCAGAGTTTCTTCCAGTTTTTTAGAACAGATTCAAATTATAAACAGTCTCTCCACAATTTTTGTCTCTCCTAAACCCTGTTCTGCCATCCATTTACACACGATTGTTAGGTGTGTTATGTATTGTTTTTCTCTAAACCTCTTGTCATCAATACACGCCTGATCAAAAATTTAAGACCACTTGAAAAAATTTTTTAAAAAGACTGTTTTTCATGGAAAAATTTTAAACATTTTTTACTTAAGATTACTAATTTTATAATCTAAAAGGTTATGTAGACAAAAAGTTATAATCCGAACATTTTATTGAGAAATTGACATTTTTATAAAATGAGGCGTTTTACACTTGATCAAAATTATAAGACCAGAGACAAAAATTCTACGAAATTGTACGAAAAGTGTAGGAAAACATTCAACAACCAAATTTAATAATGAATTCTACCTCCACTGGTTATGATGACTTCAAAAATTCTTTGAGGCATGCTAGAAATTAGTGTTTCCATTAAACTGCGAGGAATATTGCTCCATCTTCTGAAGATAGCTTCACAAAGTTCATTTTTTGTTGAATATTGTTTGCCATTTCGATAAACATCTCTTGCCATCCATCCCCAAACATTTTCAATTTGGATCAAGTTCAGTGAGCATGCAGGATGTCTCAAGAGATGGACCCCATTTTCTTGTAGAAAGGTCAAGGTTCAGCATGCAGTGTGGGTTGCAGCATTATCCTGCTGGAATAACCATCTATCCCTACACAAACGATGACCCTCCAACGATGCTTTTCGTAGCATGCTAACATAACCAGTCACTGTCTGACAACCCTGCACCACCTGGAGTGCCATCGTCCCTCTGTAAGAAAAGGCACCCCATACCATTAGGGACCCTCCACCACTATGACGTGTGGAGAAAATTTCATCAGGCATGTTTTTGTTATGCCAATATCGTTGGAAGCCATTGGGACCATCTAGATTGAATTTCTTCTCATCAGAAAACAGGACTTTCTTCCACTTCTCAATGTTCCATATTGGTATTCACGACCAAACCTTAAATGGTTCACTTTGTGACCCGAAAGAAGCCAAGGAATTTGTCTGTGCCTTTTATTCACTATGCCTTTTTGTCGTAAGTATCGTCTGATGGTTACTGGACTGCAATCAGCACCTGTGGCTGCCTTAATTTGACTAGAAGAAAATTCACTGGCTTTCACAACAACCCGTCTTATTCTCCTACTGAATGCCGGAGAAATTTTTTTTGGTCTACCAGTAGACTTTGCATTTCCATAATTTGCACTGTCCTTTAGAAAGTTGCAAATCACAGTTTTACTGCAATTTACCTTAGCTGCAATCACCTGCTGTGACAAACCTTGATTATGGAAATCTAGAATTCGCACATACTCAACTTCGGTAAGTTTCCTTGCTTTAGGCATAGTGACACCTTTCTGCAGTGATTGCTAATCTCTAACTGAACTAAAAACATTGGAATTACCCTAGATTTAACAATTTATACCCCCTGGTCTTATAATTTTAATCAAGTGTAAAATGCCTCATTTTATAAAAAGTTCATTTCTGAATAAATTGATCAGATTATAACTTTTGTCTACATATCCTTTTAGATTATAGAATTAGTAACCTTAAGTAAGAAAAAGTTTATAATGTATCCATGACAAACAGTCTCTTATGAAAATTTTTCAAGTGGTCTTAAATTTTTGATCAGGAATGTATAGCCTATGAGTATCAAATTATCCAAGCCCTCTTTCCTCATAAGTTTCCTTTTTGTTTTGATTCTTTCTAAAATTTTGTTGTTATTCACATGTTTGGTCTATGGTATTCTCAACATCTTTCTGGGGAACAACATTTCTGTTGCTTCAAGCCTCTTCTCCATTGATGAAGAGATTGTCCAGCATTCATTACCATATAGGAGGACTGACATTGCATAACAGTTCAGTACTGGTTATTTTTGTTTCTAATGGAATTTTCCTGTTTGTTTGTTTTTTTAATTAATCTTCCAATCCTCATGTATCTTGCCTTTAACCAGTAAAATATTTAATTAAAAGGGAGTCTTTAAATTAATTTCTCTTCTTGTGTACCCCAGGAAGATTTCAGTGTCAGAAACTGACATTATTCCTCATCAGCCTTATGAAAGAGAGAATTTGTGTCTGTAAGCCAATTACTCACAAAAATAATTTAAGAACCAAAAGTTTCAAGCAGAATTTAACTAGATATTCAATCAATGACATAAGAATATCCTCTTTTCCATAAACTGTTAAAGCACTTTCTAAGTATTTAAATTTCTATTCTGACATCTCCAATTCATAGCTTGGAAATGTACTAACTGGTGATAGGATCTTGCTCAACAGATTGACAGAACCTCAGCAAACAGAAAAATGTTTGATTTATTGCATATAAAATACAAGAATTGTGATACAAGGCCTAAAAGGGAGAATGGGTTGATGCTAATCAACACTAACTATCTTATACCTAGCTAATCAGATTCATGACCCATTCATTCATTACAATTTGCACATTCACAAAAACTCATCCATTGCCATTCAATCCTACATCTACCACAATATTGCACACACACACAGGGGACTTACTAAACACCCCATGAGATAAAAATTCTTGAGTATATAATTATATATAAAGATTTCTTGATAGTAAGCAATGAGAGGGGATGAACCTGAAAACCAATTAAAATATAACAAAACATATAAACTAAAAATTACTGATGTTAGTAGGACCTGTCCAATCCTCAAAAGAAATGAGAGAGGCCACTGTATTGTCTTCAGACAAAATCAAGATGACCTTTGTCTCTATTTCTGACCAATTTCTCGTCAGGTTCAAACCACACTCCAAGAATGAAAACAGGACTGTCTGTCCAACCAAAAGGCCCCAGAAGATTGACCCCCTTCTAGGCATCTAGTCACAAGCCAGAAGACATGTTGAGGTTAATCTTGGACCCCCATGACCTTTTCGTACCATTCAAGTGCCTTTGGTTATTGGGTGCATTAATCACAACCATCTGAAACAATCTACTTTTCACAGCAATATCAGCCATGATCAGCCAGCCCCTCCCACATCGACAGGGACAAGGTCCACCCTCACATCCAGGGTACACTTAACCAGCAAAGAAACACCTCTGGCCAGTTGGTCCCTCTATGCTGAATAGAAAAAGTTGCTAGATAGCTCACAAGCATGAAGCCTGCAAACAAAATGCATCTCCTTGATCCACACTGAACAACAAGAAGTCACAAAAAGGGCAGGCAGCCTTACCCCGATCCCTCAAGTCATTCAAGCTGACTATCTTGATAGACATATTTTGAATCTGCAAGAAAAAAAAAACAAACAACAAACATACAGAATGGAAATCTGCAGGAGTGAGGACCCCAATGTATTGTCCTAGGATCCTTTTGCCCATCTCCAACATCATCCATCTATCCTGGACAATACCATCAACATCCACAGGACCTGTTAGTTTTAAGGCCCTGTATAGAGAGAGGTGCAGAAACACTGGAACCCTCCCTACACACAATCTTAAAAGTTTCTTTAGTTCTGGTGTACCCATTTGGGTCATGCGTAGTTCCAGAAAAGTTTCTTTTGTCTCAAATAGGTGGATCAAAATTTTAGGCAATTCTGCATATCCCTGACACAGGTTATCACTGCCAGAGCCTTAGGTAAGTTGTGGGGATCCTCCACTAACTTCTCATCGATGGTGGTGATTTTTAAAAGGGGACCCAAGAGAACCTTCTTTTGTGTGGAAAGATCTCTCTCTACCTTGCTTCTATTGACTTTACATATTCCATCCACTCTGGGGAAATGTTTTTTATCCTTCTTTTTCTTGGACAGGTGGGGCAGGGTGAAAGTGGACAGTTGGGGAGGTGTGAAAGTGAAGATGAATGAAGCCTGAGCAGGTGAAGTGAGGAGGCTCCTTGATTTGGGAGTTACATCTTCAATTTCTACTGACAATGCAGGGAGAGATTGGGACCTGGCTTTGTCAATTTCCCTCTTCTTCCTGCTTCATCCAGCCTGCTTTTCTTTCTTAATGTATTCTCTTCTGTTTCCTCCTCCTTTTCACTCTTCAAAGAGGAGGACCATTGTGTAGGCATTTCTGCTACCTCCATATCAGAATCCGTGCCCCCTTGTTGTTTCTGCTGATGTTGTTGTAGTTGTTGTTGGTCTTTTTGTTGTTCTGGATCTTCTTGTTTCTGCTGCTGTTTCTGCTGTTGCTGTTGCTGGTGGTTTTGTTGTTTCTGTTGTTGTTTTCCAAATTTGCCACTGTGGTGGGTCAAATCACCACAGCCAAACAATTAATGTCTTATTATGTCTTATTCAAACAATACAAATGAAAAGAAAAAAAAAGGAAAAGTATTGCAACAAAGAAAGATGGATTAGACTTAAAAATAAAAATGAAAAGAAAACTGAAAATGCAAAAGTTCAAAAAGATTCACAGATAAGAGAAAAATAAAATGATAAACTTAACGTCAATTCATAAAAGTTTATAAAAAAATTCTCGGCAGGTATATCTTAAGTTAGACTAGCCAAATGAAGAAAATATTAATATTTATTGCACATGAGTACAAATAGGGCAAAGAGCTAATAACGGGGAAAGGGGAAGGCTGTTACTCATCTGTCTTATACTAAAATTTAGCTAGCCACAATCACTGACCCAGACATGCTACAATAACCCATGCACCAAAACACCACATTGTTAATTACCATTCTTACTGCAACTACCATAATACCTCAGAGACTATGAAGTCCTAACTAGTCCCCATATATACAATTTTGTCTGTGGCAGGGGATACAAAAACAAGTTTTTAAAAATTTATAATCAAAGACAGCATTCCAGTCACCTGCTGAAATTGTCAAACGTAATGTCTTCAAAAATAGTGCAGTCCCTCTGAAACAAATCAGATTGCTCTGCATGGTCATTTGGCACATAAACTACAATGATATGAAGAGCCTTATCATTTATGGTAATATCCAGCATGCAAAGTCTGCCTGCCAAATTCATGAAAACAAGAGCACATGCCGCATGTACAGACTTGCTCACCAGCCAGGAAACATCTCTCAAGCGTCCATCAACACATGCTGAATAGAAGATAAATCCCCTAGACAGAATGTTCTCATAATCATGAGTTGAAAACCGGGTCTCCAGTAAACAGCATACATCCATCATCACAGGACATTGAAGATCGCAAGTGTGCTTTGCCCTACGATACTCAGGCCCTGGGCATTTAAACTTGCTAACCAGAGTCATTATCAGTCATATTAGGGTTGGGAATCTGGCTTGAACATGATCAAGGAAGAGATACCAACAACCTCATCTATTGACCCCTGTCTCATCTCGTTCTTGATAGTGCCCTATAGAGAGAGAGGTGAACCAAAACTGGGACCCTCCCTGAACAGAACTGTTTTAACTTCCTTGTGTCTTCATTGACAAGAATGGTAAGGGGGGGGCAACATATTAAATGATTTTATAGCCTCCTCAACTATACCCCATGTCTGCCATGTCCCCAACTCAGTTCAAATGATGGCCAGTACATGCTGTGCTGTTGGAAAGTTATTCAGTACCTCAACATCTTTGTTGGCATATTGCCTTATGGACAATAAATACCTAAGTTCCTTGATTCTGTTGCCATAGCATTTGGCTCTTTCAGCCAGGGAAATGTGACAGACATCCTCCCTGAGATTGTATGGTAGGTTGTTCTGTATTTTTCTTCTTTCCATTGCCTCTGCCGATGAACTTCTCTGGCATTTGGTAGGTTAGGGCATTTCTAGATATCTTTTGGAGGAAGAGGACTGGAAGTAAGACATAGTGTGTGAGATGTACTTTTCATGAAAGGGCTGGTATCTCTATTGAGTGGGATAATTTTACATGGGGACAAATGTGTGGAAGATGACTGTCTTTGATTTTGAAACGGAGGAGGATGGGGCAGACATTGAGCAGGAAACTGTCTTTGTAGGAGATGGCATGCCCATTACAGGCGAGGGGGGTTTAGGTTGACTGGCACTGAACTTCCAGAGACCTTCTCTCGGCAGGTAGAGGAGTGATGATCAGCCTCTCCACACTTCCAGCAATGACCAGCAACTTCAGGCCCCCTACTTCCAGACAGATTGAGGATGGAGTAGAATGTTTTACGATCCAACATTATTTCAAAACTCCATCCCCAGTTCAGGCTATTGCAAGAAGCACCCAGTATGTCATCATACTACAAAAAGAATGCAGCTAGATGCTTCCCAATAACCTGAGGTGAGACCTCAATATTGCCACTCTGGTTTTACGCCTTCCCTTCATATTTGGTTTGAAGGATTAGAACTTTTGTGATTAGATCTCTTTAATGCAGTCTTCAAGTGTGAGCAGCAATATGTCCCACATGAAGTAGCCTGCATCCTTAACAATTCTTTAGGGTTTAACTCCCAGGGACTCCAGTGATATTACCACTGTGTCTTTCGTGGAGCAACAAATTTTGTTCAAGTGCTTGTACACTACGAAGACTGTTTCTCAATCTTCTTTAGTCTTTTTTTTTTTTTTTGGAGAGGATCTTCCAAGAGTCCACCTTCTACCACAAGATGAGCCTAACTCTTGGCACACTCCAAAAACTTTGCTATATTGATAATGCATTTCGGGGGTATTAATCTCTGACAATGCTCCAGAGTTTTGTGATAAACTTTGTGGTTAAAACAAATTGGATGTCACCAAACCACCCACAATCAAATGTAATTGCAAAACAAATATTGCAGATGGTGAAAAGTGGGGTTGAAGGCATTTTCCCCATTCAGAGACATCATACCAAGACTATTACTGAGTTATAGATCTATTTTACATGCCAGTATAATGCAAAGTCCTTTTGCATTGATGGCAAGACAAATTAGATCACCAATAACAATGTCCTATTTGTGGTGTAATTCTACTACTATAGGATAAGGGCAACAACTCTGAGCTGGAAAGGGCAAGGGCTCTTCGAGAAGAGAGGTACATAGGGAGAGAAATTAATGATGGGACATGCTGTGGACCTCTTGAGGTATACTGCAAAATAAATATTCTTTTATATGTAAGTCTGTACTTTTGTTATTTGTTACCCATGCATGGAAGTATCTACATGACATGGTGTCAGAAGTGTGATAGTCTTATATAGAGATACATAATCAAGACTGAGATTTAAATGAGAAAAAATAGTGACAATAATGAAAAGGCAGACACAGAGATTCAACATGGCAACCCAAGTGCAACAAAACAACAACCACCCTTTTCATCTTTCACCATTCAACCTCCAGAATCCTTTTACTTTAAAAGTAGATAATAGTGTCTTCTTGGGGTCTGTTACTGCAGGCGGTAGGAAAGTGCAATTTAAAATAAACATGGGGGCTGATGTTACCATCATTCCAGAATATGTGTTCAACCAGGCCTATGGAGGAAATACACCTAAACAGGAAAATGCTAAAAAAGTAATATCTGATTCTGTAGCCTGTGCTCGCAAAAATACTTTCCTTTGTTGTCAGTGAAATTTGATATCAAGAAAAGAAAAATTTTTTTTTTTTTAGACTTTAATTGTCGTCCACTGATATGTCGTCCGAGTAGGGAGTTTATTTTTTTTTTTAAGGGTTTTCCAGATCGCCACTTGTTATGTGTGATGTATAACAAAAAATAAGTCCACCGAATGAGTTCAAATCGCTCGTCGCCACTATTATGGTTCGGTTCCTTGTACCACGGTGATAGTCCAAGGTAGAACCAATAAAGAAGAACTCAAATGCGGATATGGAATAACACAGATATATTACAAACAGGAATATATACAGAGAGGTAGAAAAGTGTTAGTACGAATAATCAGGCTTAGTAGTAATTGTCTGAAACGCGACTCTGTTTCGGATTGCCTCTAACTCGACTGACTGACTCACTCGCTCTGACTGACAGACTCCTGACGGACTTCTGACGGACCTCACTCCAGACCTCAGACTGAACTCTAAACTTCAGACGGAACTCCCTGCTTCCTCTTGAGGCACATTGTTTATTACGTATGGAATAGTCCATTATATTATTATGGGTAAGGTCTCATAACACAAACATATCATGGAGTGAGTGTACATAATGAAAAAGCTCTACACATCCCTGTTAGGCAAGCCAGTTATCACTAAGTTGGAACTGGTATCATGCAAAAATAGTATGGAGATAAATACACTCAGGAAGCTTTACCCAGTGGTAAAGAACACTGGCCTTGGTCAAGTACAACAGCCATACACAATAAAACTCAAACGCAATGCACAACCATTTTCTTTTAAAACACTCAGACATGTACCTCATCCACTGCTGGATAAAATAAATAAAGAACTCCTATGCATGGAGCATATTGGAGTTATCAGTTATGTAGAGGAAGCCACTAAATGGTGTGCAGGTATTGTGGTTGTTGTGTAGAACTCAGGGTATATGTTTATTTGTGCCGACCTTACCCAACTGAACATGTCAGTGTGTGGGGAAAAGTACATCCTGCTATCACTTGAGCAAACATGTGTTTCTGGAAAATCAGAGGAGTCAATTAAACTGATCACCTTCATCTCTCCATTTGGTAGATTTTTCTTCAAATGATTACCATTTGAGGTAGCATCAGCACTGGATTTTCAGAATAGAATGTCAACCAAAATTATAAAAGGCTTAGAGGGAGTTGTCTGTCATATTGATGACATTTTAATCTGGGGATGCACACAAAAAAACCATGATTGCTGACTTCATCTAGTCTTGCCTAAGTTGGAAAAGGCTGGTATAACTCTAACCCTGAACAAGTGGGAGTTCTCTAAAAGAGAAGTTTCTGAGTCATATTATTTCTGATGAAGGAATCAGAGCGGATCCATGCAAAACTGCAGCTGTTGGGGAGATGCAGGAACCTGCCAACATAAATGAACTATACAGTCTTTGGGGGAATGGTAAACAAGCTGGTCAAGTTCATTCCTCAGCTGGCGGAAAAGGACAAACCCTTGCGAAATCTGCTTTCCAAAAGAACAACTGGATTTGGAGTGAGGACCAGGCTAAAGCATTCAATACCCTAAAAGAAAGATTTACAGAGTATGGCAGTATTAGCCTTATATGACCCTATCAAAGAGACCAAACGTTTCAGTAGATGCATCCAAGAGTGGAATCCTGTTGTTTTTTTTTTTTTTGCTTTTTTTTTTGTTTTGTTTTTTTAATCGGTATCACCCCAAGCAAGGTAGTAAAGCCACTAAAATGCAAGGAGTTACAAGGTGTGGAAGAATTAGGAATAGAAACATTAATGAGCAGGGAGAGAAAAAAGTAATCAAGAGGACAGTAGATAGCAACTGACATTGCATTTTTTGCAGATAAATTTGGCTGGAAAGCATGAAGCTGGAAGGGAGTTCCACAAGTGAGAAATGCAAGAAAACAAACTGTTAGCATAGAACTTATGAATACATCTAGCTATCTCAACTGTAAGTTGATGAGATCTAGATGCCACTCTAGTACTGTGTTTGAATTTGTAGAGTTTAGGTATCATAGCAAAGAACTTATCTGAACAATTACTATGAAACTGTTTATAAAAAAGCACAGAGAAGCAACCTCTGAAGTCACTAAAGCAGAGCCACCAGTAATATTGCTGATTAGATCTTATCAAGGAGCACTAGATCATATGAGGCAGCAATATTTTAAGCATGGATGAATGGTAGTCTTATAGATATGTAAGATAGATTCTGGAGAGAAAAATTGTCTTGCATAACACAGTGAACTGACCTTCTTAGCAGCTGACCTAGCAATGGATTCAATATAGTCTTTCCAATTCATGTCAGCGAGGGAACCTTAGCCCAAGAAGATGCAATGAGTCACTTTCCTGGAGGTTAGCATCAACCATGTTGATGGAAGGAAAAGAGGGGTCTTGCAGATGTTTAATGGAGAGAAATTTATTTTTGGAGCCTTTAAAATTGACAAGCCATCTTTTACACTAGTTAACAACAGACTTGAGGTCATTTTAGACATTGGCTGCCATTTTTACCTTGTTGGACTGATCAGCCTTACTAATGAGGTAGAAGTAAATGGTTGTATTGTCAGCATAGATGCCAATTTGGGAGCTGATGTCATCAGAAAGGTCAATAATGAAAATTAAAAATAGCATAGGACAAAGAATGGAGCTCAGGGGGACACCTGTATTAGTATGAAAGTATCTAGATGAGTGGCCTTACCGGGATCATTTCCAGATTTGTTAGGAAAGACTGGATTAGCTCAAAAATATGTCCAGAGACACCAAAACTTTTCAGCTTGTGGACAAGACCTGTATGCCAGACTCTGTCAAAGGCTTTTGAGATGTCCAATGCTATAGACCAGACTTCACCATTTTTATCTAGAGCATGATAGACTCTTTCCACAATTATTTTCAGTATATAAGCAGTTGACCTGGAGAAACGAAAGCTGTATTGCTTGTCTGAGAAAAGGCCCAGTGATGAGAGATGATGAAGCAATTCAGCATTGATTAGGGCCTCTAAGATAGTGAGACATTTATTATACAGTTTAGAGAGAACAGAAGCCAACTCAGGGGCACACTTCTTAATGACTATTACAGGGATACTATCAGGTCCATATGCTTTGCAAGGTTAGGAATGATAGCATATGCATATCACTCAACAAAGACTCTGTTCTAAATGGGAAGTTAAGCAGAGGTACTCCAGATGAGTCAAGACTAGAATTGGGGAAGAATTTATTGGCAAAGCATTCAGCTTTATCAGCAGAGTTTGATAACACCTCAAATTGATTGTAGAGGGAGGGGAATAAAGACTTTATACTTATTTAATACCCTATTACAGAGTTGTTAGTAATTATAAGAATCAAAGCTATTAGAGACTATGCAGTTTCTCATTCTCTCAGCAAACCAGGACTTAGCTCCTTTGAGGACTTGCTTACATTTATTATGGGCAGTAATGAATAGGTGCCAGCTGTGTCAAGAGTTGTCATAACCAAAAGTAGTGGTTCCTGTGTGCTATAGCGGCTGAGCATACTGGTGTGAACCATAGAGAGGATTGAGGTTTCACTTGGTATTTCTGAGAAGGGATGAAAGCATCTATGCTGGCTTTGACCCAAGAAGAAACCTCAGTGGTGCAATTTTCAATCAGGAGGTTGAAAAAGTCAGTCCATGGGGCATCACAAAGAAAATTGGTTTCACAAAGATATCTGGCAACCATTCTAGGAGAAAAGATTCTACACTATATAAGTTGTAATGGATACCACGAAATTTGGAGAAAGAAATGTTGAGTGGTGTAGGTGGTTTTTTGTTTGCTGGTTTAGTTGTATTTCATATTGTTGTGATTCCCATGAGATTTGTTTTAAGGGAAGAGAAAAGACCACCATAATTGTCACTATCTGTTGTCAATGGCAATACAAACCAGCTAGTGTGTGGCTGAGAACAGAGCATAATGTAACCTCAGGGTTGTCCACCTGAAATATATGCAGGGACACCTACCTGTATGCAACATGGCACTACAGATACTTCTATATTATGTGACTGTTGATTAGAGCAGCAGCAGCTAATATTACCATTAACATATCAGGCAAATAAAGTTTTACACTCCTTTCTCCTCAGAAATACTGTCTTAATGCAACAGCTGTTCTACTGCTTGGGGTCTGGAAATCAGTGGTTGCAAAAATCAAATCTAATCAAGAAGTCTTATTAATAAAGCAGATTATTTGTGGATTTTTATTTTATTTGTTTTATAAATAAGTGAATACCTTTTTTAAGTACTAATTTTTTTTTGTTGTTAAAATTTACTTTATTTTTGCTTTATTAAAAAAGAACAAAAAATTCAGCTAAAGGTCACAAAAGGAATTTTGTGCAGAACACTTAATAAATATCAATTGGTTATACTTCTCTTTCTCCTTCAACTTTCACTCTACTTTTGGCCATGCTTAAAATGGAGACAGCAAAATAAATACCAACACTTTGGATATTCTTCAAAGTCATTTTAAGCATGTAAAATTCATGAGGGGGATGATATTCTGAACATTGTTAAACCTCATAATTGGTTTCATAAATCCTGCTGGAGAAATATCTGCAAAGAAAACTTCAATTATTGGCTGTCATATTAGAATTGATATTGATATTCTGAAGATAGTTGTAAAAACTGGTCTGATAATCATGAAAAACTGAGAAAACTGTGGAACACTTTATGGAATAAGAAACAGAAGAAGAAAAGAAAAAGAAACATCTATATTGACCTGAAGAAAATCTATGTAAATGCTATTTAGGGGATTGATGCAGTTCCCCAAAGCAACCATATTGTCAAAACAGAGATTGCTTTTAAATCTTTTGGTACAACTTTCCAAATGGTACAATTTTGAAAAGAAAATGTGATTGGCTAAAATAAATAAATAATTGATTCCAGATAATAGTCTTCAACAGAAGAAAATGACTGAATTGTTTGCTAAAAATCAGTTCTAACATCGAAGCTAAAAAACAGTTCACATATTTATAGCTTGTGAATCATCATCAAATTAACATTATGTTTATTTTAAATTCATGTCATATAGTTTGCACTTTTAAATATGCTTGTATTTTATTATATTCCTTCTTGTCTTCAATGTGCTGTATCCCTTCAGGTTGTTGGTGATCGTGACTCTCCACAATTTGCTGTCATTTATAACTCTTAATAAATTTATAACTCTTAATAAATTTTGACATTTTGCTATCTTTCCTAAACCCTATTCTGCCTTCCATTTATGGAAACTTGCTATATATATTATATGTTGTTTTGCTTTATCTCTTGTCTTCAATCTGTCCTGTGAGTATCACATTTTCCAAGCCCGTTTTCCTCATTATGTGTCCTGAGAAATTTCAACTCTCTCTTTTTGATTATATCCTTTTGCTCCCATTTTTTCTAAAACATTGTTGTTGCTCACATGTTTGGACCATGGTATTCTCAGCATCCTTCTGTAGGACCACATTTCTGTTGCTTCAGGTCTCTTCTTCATCTGTGTTGAGATTGTCCAGCATTCATAGCCATAAAAGAGGACTGAGATTACATAACAGTCCAGTACTCTTTTCGTTGTTTCTAATGAAATTTTCCTGTTTCATAATATTTTGCTTAGCTTTTGGAAGGTTAGAATATTATAGTTTTTTGAATTTTTTTTATCTAACAGCCTTTTCTATTAACTAAGCACAAAGTGTTGAATCAGTTTTGCTTTTTACAAAAGTATATTAAACTAAAAATAATACAATTATTTTGATGATATATCATGAAATAATTTATTGAAAACAATGACATCTTTTTATCCACAAAATAAATGGAACAAAATAGCTCAGTTTTCTTAATATATAAATTTTTTTAATGCAATTACTTTTCACAGTGAAACTGATCATAGCTTGGCACAGATTCCTTTTCTTTATTATCATTGAAATGCCACATCTTGGAAAAGAGCAGTTTCCTGTTGCCTTCAGTTTGGAGACAGGCTTCAGTGTTATACTCTGTGTCAACTTAGATTTCTTTCTTATTCACTCTACATGTTGGCCAGATGTGAATGAAAGCAAAGACAAAAATGAAGAAAGTTGTCTTTTGTGCAGGGGTTTCAAGCACCACATCCAACCCACAAAATAAATCCCCTAAAAACAAACAAAATACAATTTAAAAGAAGACAATCATTAATGTAGCTGCCAAAGAAAAAAACATGAAAAAAAGATGACTTTATGAAACACCATATTTACTTTTAAGAATGTCGCTCATAATGACTGAAACAGAATTGTGACAAACAGGCAAGCTTCAACTAATCCACTACCCACAAGCTTACTGATACAAGCATCAAGGCCCTACCAGCTCTACCCTTTCTCCAAGTCACTTGCCCATAAAGAGACATCTGCTCACATCTTATATATTGGAAATACAAAGAATTTTATATTTTATATTAACAATTCCTATCTTCTTTTGCTTTTGCCTCACTGGCGGTACTTGTTTCATTTCTTTTCTCATGCTACCATACATGTGTTTATAACAGCTGTCACTCAAGGCTAAAGATCCCAGTCTATAGTGTTATTTAAACCATATTTTGAGGTAAGAAGATATGAATTCATGACTTTCCTAAAGGTATTCATGCAAAACAAATGCAACAGACATGGCTGAAATTTGAATTCAACTCACTAATTTCATTTTGTATGCCAATAACTATTAGGCAACATTGTTCATTATAATATGTAAATATTAAATTTATTAATTATTTTATATTTTATTAAAAACAAATTAGAACTGATTTGAATCTCCTCCATTTTTTAAACATAAACAAGTACATTACACATGCTCTAAAATAAATTCAATCATTCTTTCCAGATAGTTGGTACTAATTCTTATATTAGAAGAATGCAAGAGGAATTTAGTATCTTCTTACTTTCACTAAGAGAAGTACCAACTGAACAAATGTCAAGATATAAAGATGTCTACCACCAAAGAAATAAAGAAATATTCTGAATAACTGGAAATAAAAATTAAAAAAAAAAAAACATCACTATTATCCATGATACTCTCTATCCACATGGTAAATTTAAAGGTGGGATGCTCAAACGTTTTATGTCTATTGCTAAAAGACAGTTAAAAAATTAAGTTATGTTAATAGAAAAAAAACTATAAAATCAATTTAATTCCATTCTTTAAACATCTTTTTCATTTACAGAGTGCATAATTGATCTTGACTGAAACTAATGTCTAGTCTTTAAACCACTAAACAAAATGTCTTTCTCAAAGACATTTATCTTTACTGTCACAATACATGATTGTTCTGATAATACAAGATTATTAAAATTGATAAAAAGGTTTTCTATTGAGATATGATTTTGATTGGTTCACTTTTTAATTTTTATTTTCATTTTCAAACAATAATCATTTAAATGAAGATAAATTCATCAGTGCAAGAATCATTAGATAAAACACTTTACAATTTTGAATTTATTTTTCATAAATAATCATTCCAAATTTTTCTTATATAAAAGATCTTTTTAGCATTATAAGTAACTAGCAGCATTACCCGGCATTGCCTGGGTTTATTCAAAGATTTTTCTTTAGTGCCTCATATCTATATGGTGAAAAATTATAATGACATGAAGTGTGAAAACATTTATAACAAGAGAAAGTTGTTTCTTACAGAAGCAAAGAAGATACAAAAAAAATTGTCAGCAAATGAAGAGTACATTAATCACAATCAATCTTCGAAAATTGTTGAGGAGAAATGCTTTGTTGACAGCTTTTGCTCAAACTACATCAAATGAACAACATGCATTGGAAGGAGAAGAAATTCAATAAAGACTTCTCCTAGCAGCCATGCCAAGGCTGAAAACCAATGTTCACAAAGACTGTATAGAATTGTTCTTTGCCCCTCGGTTTTGACAGCTCAAATAGCAGGAGTTCTGGCAGCATTCCTTCCTTGTCTAGTTAATCGTTGCTCATTAGTTTCTGCTGACCTTGCATTAGCTGTACGAATAGCATTTTGTGTCAGTCTAATTTGAGTTTCTTGTTGTGAAGCGTTTCTTCTCCAGGCTTTCATATGTTTGGCTGTAGTAGTAGTGAAGGATTTTGCTTTCTTGGCATTACTGTTAGGCTGTAGTTGGAGGGGTTTGGCTAAACTTTTTGAATAACAATGAAGTAATCAATTAAAAAGCAAGAATATTATACACATTAATGGAAATATAGCCACAATAAATTAAATGCAAGTTTATAAGGGAGACCACGGGAACGTGGTAAACAATTTTAAGCAAGCTTGTAAAGTTAGTATTTATCTAAAATTAGACTATCAAAAAAAGTTCTAGTGATAAAAATAAAAATTAATGTGCAGCTAGAAACCTACTCACTATGAACGTTAAAATGTACACGTTAAGTTTAGCATAATTATAAATGAATTGAAAGAGGGTCTTTACATTATTATAAGTGCATTTTTCAGAATAAAACTGTCAGAATTTTAGGGCTCAAGTTTCCAAATATATGAGTTAGTAAGCATTATTTAAACGCTGATTAGAAGATGATAAATACATAATTAAAAATTGGCATTTACGCTTAAACTTTTTTAATATGATTTTCACAATTTAAATTTAAAGTATCAAAAATTCAAAATATACATGCATGAAGGCAGCCTACCTTTTTACTGGATGACAACTTTGATGTGAATGAGATTTTTTGCATTTATTTCATCACATAGCACTAATGAATACTACACGTGAAGCAAAATCGATAGTACGCACTACATAGCTCGATCGATCATTGCATGTGGAGCAAAATCAATTGTACACACTACACATCTCGATCGATCTTGCACATGTGTCTTATACCTACGTGCACTTCTCTCATCGGTGCACACTTTCGTTTGCACTTATTCTTTTTTTCTTAAGGAAGGATATAATTTTTGCTGTCAAGTTAATGCAAACTAAACTATTTCAGTACCAAAACGGGAAATCCATGTAGACTTAATTGAAAATTTCGGGGTTCCCTGCTGGTCCTCTAACTCGTGGGGGTCCCAGTGTTGATTTTCAGTGAATTTCAGATTTCACTGTTGCACTTTCTGTCCTCTGTTAACATGCTTCCCAGATATCCACATTGTTGCACCTGTTTGATTTCAGTATCTCCAGTCTGTAGTTTGCATGTTAAGTTGCTCCTTTTGCTTAGTTAATCCTAAAACAATGAATTTATTCATAACAAACTGTTTATGTCATGAGTAGGATTTATTAACCCTTTAGCTTTCAACAAACCCAAACCTGCCCTGTAAATATTGGCTCTCAATTTTTAACCCACCATAACTCTCCCATGTATCAGTCAGTTATGTGCCATGCATGATACATGCTTAGGCAATCATGTATCTTTTGATACATGACTGACAAGACAGATTTTGCGCACAGTAGATTGCCATTTCTTTCTGCTGTAGACCAGTTGCCATCCAAGGCTGGTCTGTCCTGCTATTTACCTATAGTTAGGGGGAGAAGAGGAGGATTCATACCTTTTCCAAGGGTATTAGCATGTAAGTGAATGTAATGGATTCAACTGGAATTTGAACTCAGCTCTCCGATTCATCAATCTGAGTTGCTCTGCCTTAATATATGACATCATTGCAAATAATGCAGGAAATCACACAAACTGAGATTTTGGCTGCAAATTGTGAGACTTGAGGCCAATATTTACAGAGCAGATTTGAGCATTTGGTATGTGAAATTGTTAAACAAAGAATCAAACCTTTCATTTAATTTAATATCATAGGGTTAATCAATAAGTCCATAGCCTGACACAGTTAAGAGCTGAATTTTGATCTCAAATATTTACTATATAATATTTGATGGGATTAGTAGAGAAGCATTGGGTTAAGTGTATTGACAAAGAAGGATACATAAAAATGATATATAAATATGACAAAGAAGTACACTATTTATATTATTCGGACTATTGTCCTCATCTTTGTCGCCATATTTATCACAATGTTTCGGTCATTGTACACTCTGGCCTTCTTCAGGTGGTTGGAATGTCAAACTGAACCCTTTATTTCGCTTGCTGGGGTAGACTGCTCTAGTTCTACGTGCCATGTCTAATGGATGTCAGTTATCAGTTATCTCCTGTTAATTCCCCTCTCCAAGTTCTCCAGCGAACAAAATAAAGGGTTCAGTTCAAAGCGTACAACAGCCGAAACGTAATAAATATCACAACAAAGATGAGAACAATAGTCCAAAAAATATAGACAGATAATGACAAAGAAGGATATTTTTTTTAATCATTTCACTCCAAGCAAGGCAATAATGCCATTAAGATGCAAGGGGTTACTAGGAGTGGATGAGAATGAGAAGAATTTAGTGTGGAGAAAAGACAATAAAAGAACAGGTTTCAGGAAGACAGAAGATGGCATTTGGCATTGCATTTAAATCTTTGAAGATTGTAGGTGGCAGGGAATCAAGAAACCAAAAAAAAAGTTCCACAGGTGAGAGGTGCACAAAAAGAAACTATTAGAATAGAACTTACGGTTGCATCTAACTAGTTCAATATTAAAATGGTGAGACTGAGTAGTACACTTAAATTCATGCTGATCGAGGTACCAAGTGGAATGAAAGCTCATGACTTGGTAGAAATTCCACCAACCAATTAGAAAAGGTACCCTTCCAAGCCATGCAGAGTCTACAAAAAAGCTGGAAAATGCTCAGAAACAAGGTACTTCTGCAAAAAGTGTGAAGTCCCACTCCACAAAGGACAATGCATCAAAAGATATCATGTGTATACCCATTACTGATCTGGTAAGTCATTCCCAGGTATATCCATGAAAATGGAAGGCTGTAAAACACACTGGTGCCAGTTTTATGTGTAATAAAATATCTAGGTTCAAATTTGGCATTTTCTTTAAAAATGGCTGGATGGGGGCAGCACTGGGCAGATGAGTAACAGTGTTAAAATCGTGACTTAAACCTCAGGTTAATGTATTGGTTTCATGCATGCAGTGTAGTGTTGGATAAAACTACTCGCAAAATCTTTTAAAATCTTTTTAATGTAATGTTAATAGACTAAAAACTGAATCAATGTTTCAGAAAAATTAAAATTACATCACTAAGGGGATTTTATTTTTTTTTTTCCGCCTTTGTAACTTTATTAAAATAAAAAAAAGCAATCTTATTTTATGTTAATTTTAAAGTCTTAATGCAGTTTTTATTCAATCATATTTTATGTTGCCATTTTATTAAAAAAAAAATGTTCTTCTTCTTATTATTATTATTATCATTATTATTATTATTATTTTGTTTTTTGTTGGTTGCAAAGATTACCATTTCTTATGAATATTCCAAAGTTCAAGAGTTTACAGCTTGCACCTTTTTATGAATATCCTCTTCCTCTTAATTCAGTTAAAATGTGTTTCAAGTAAAAGGTTCTCTGTTATAATTATTACAGAATCCTATTACACTCAGTATTAACAATGTCACATGAAAAGGTAGATCTAAAAATGAGGGACAAAAAGCAATGTATACATCCATACACACATGCACATACATGTAATCTCACAAGTGCTAACCCTCATACAAAGAAAACAGAAAATTCATAATCTGGTTGATATTATTACTGGTGTATTGAAGCCTCCAATTTAGGTTGACAAGATATGGTTTCATGATTTTGATGTTGGAAAAAATCAATCTCTTGCGGTAATAACATTAATATTAAAAATGTAGCAATTGAAAAAAAGAACCAGGTAACAACAACAGCTGTATCAAGAAATATGAGAAATTTTACCTTTCGTTAAGCAAAAGCTGGTTCAGTTGCCACACAGCATTATTGTCCTTATAATTTATACAATTTCACAATTTAATGTTTTACAACCATTATTCAAGGTTAAGTTTCTGCAAATTTTTCAAGAGAACTAACACTTTTAAAAAAAAATTTGGCAATATTTCTGAGTTTTGAATTGACTATATTTTTTGTTCATTTGGTTTTATTAGTTTCTCTTTATGTATTAAGCATACAAGAAGATATCATGACCAGAAATTATGTTACATCATGTATGTTCTACATGATTACATCATGTATGTTCTACATGAGTAGAAATACATTTGTATTGTTTTGAGATTATTTTTATTGCTTTTTATTACAGTAATTGACAACTTAAAAAATTGTGATTAAAAGCAACAAAACAAAAAGCAATCAATTTTCTTTTTGACAGATATTACTGATGTTTGCTTGAAAATTTTATTACTGGACCATGAGTAAAACTCTTATTAAATTGTGAAAGTAAAAGATTTGGCTGAAGTGTAGCCATATTAATATATTTATGATGTTATTGCAATTTTATTATACCAGTTATAATTTCAATAAAAGATTTACAAATCAGACAAAACTTGTGCTTTTATAAATTTTCATAATGAGAGCTTTGACTAGCTATCTGGAAACAGGAGATAAAGCACAGGGAAAAGAAGGGAGATGTAAGTGAATTAATAGTTAACAAAACAGAGAACAGAATTAGTGAACTGAATTAAAACTTCAGCTGAGACAGTTTACATTCAATTCATACCAATGTCCTTGAAAAAAAAGAAAAACATAAATAAAGATTTGAGGGCCCATGAAAATTAATTAAAATTGCAGCAACATCATTTGGAGCCCTATTGTATTTTTATTATTGTGATGACTAATAAAAGACTAAGAGATTAAAGCTTTCATATGTAAAAATTATGTTCATTCATTTCTGGGCTTCTTCAGTTAATATCTGCATAAAGGTGTATGGCTTTGGAAGCTTTCTTTGAAAGTTGATCTTCTTGCAAGTGAGCAACACTATGTCTTTTTTTTTTCTCTCAGGTGGGGTGCTTATATTACTTTCTTATATTACTTGGTTGTCCCATGTGTGCACATCCTAAGCATAGCTGAATTGATCACCAGTCTACATGTTGGAAACAGTCACTGACATTTTGTGAGGTGAGAATCTGTACCTGGTGGTGTTTATAATGTTACATTCAAGACACGCATCAGATGTGTCTTGAATGTAACATTATAAACACCACCAGGTACACCTGGCTCCTTCAATGCTCTGATGTGGGAAAAAGTATAATTTAGTATCTGTAAGGTAAGCTCAGTACATAATTGGAGTCAACATAAATCAACTTCTCTTAGAATAAATGTTCCATATTGATATTAAATTTGATTCAGCTCAACTTCTTCTCATGAATTACATACTACACATATATTGTACAGGAGTAAACCAAAAAATAAACCTGGGAGAAATGGGTTTGTGACTTTCTCAAAGGCATAATTCTAAAGTTGGTTGAAATTCAAACTTGGCTTGTTGAATTTATTTTCTTTTCTGTTAACTATATGTCTCTTTTTTTCTTTTCTTTTTTTATTTTAACAATTTCACCCCAAGCAAGGCAATAATGCCACTAAAATGCAAGGGGTTACCGGAAGTGGAAGAGAATAAGAAAACTCTAGTGGGGAGAATAGACAATAAAAGAACAAGTTTCAGGAATACCAAAGATGCCAATTGATGCTGCATTTAGATCATTGAAGATTGTAGGTAGCAGAGAAGCAAGGAACTGGAAGAGAGTTACAGAGATGAAAAGTGCAAGAAAAGAAACTATTAGAATAGAACTTATGGTTACAGCTAGATATTTTAACAGTAAAATGTTGAGACCTAGTTGCCAATCTAGCTGTATGCTTAAATCTATGCAACTGCATGAAGCTCATTAGAACAACTTCCATGAAAATATAGAAAAGATACAGAAAGCAGCCATGTCAAGATGGTGCAAAAGTATCTCGAATAGTTATGTATTAAATCTGTGCAGATGTTCCAAGTGCTCTCTTTTTTGACACTAGAAACTAGAAGACAGTTGAAAACTTTTGTGAACACAATAATATGGTTATTCTTTGAGACTCAATATTTAGAAATAAAAAAATTCAGTCTATTCTATTTGTAGACTGTGATTGATTTTCAAAGAAAACCTTGCAGTCCTATTGATATGCTGATGTAATTTTATTTCATTTTTATACAATTCGATTTTATCTTGGGTAATCTCTTTTCTATTTTACAGACAATGCTTGCCCCAAAACCCCAAGCAGCATCAACTTTTGATGTTTGCAGTCAGTCAAATCAATAAGAACAGCTCTGCAAGACATTTACCTTACATACATACTACATCCTTTAAAATACAATGAAGTTGCTGTGATTATCATATTCATGAGATTAGAAAATGGGAAGTAAAAACAAAGGTTATTGCTCTTAGCCAATGCATGTAATCTAATGATATTAAACCACAGAAATATCTCACCATACAAACTACAGGATGCAATGGATAAATTGTCATCTAAATTATGCAAAAATGAAAATAATACTGACATCTAATTTTAACAGATATATTTACCAAAATTACACAAAAATATCTTGAAATACTAACGAGAAAATTTACTCAATAAAATCGGCATTGGCTTCAACCACAGCCTCCAGTTGACTTTGGAATGTCCTGCAACTCTTCTGGATGGTCTCCTTGTTTAAGTTGGTGAATGCTGTTATAATTCAGTTCATTTTGGTATTACAATGAGTTTTTTTTATCTCTTGCTCAACTGCGCCCCACACATAATAATCAAGAGAGTTGCAGTCTAGGGGGTTAGGTGGCCAGATGTGATGTGGTTGCAGAAATTGTCTGATTGCCATAGCTGAGTTCTCCTGCTTGTGTGGGATGGTACAGAGTTTTGTTGCCAGGTACAAGGTCTTCCAGCAGTCACCTTCTTGACCCAGGGCAGTACTACCTCCTCAAGGTACATGTTGAATCTGAAGCCCTCACCAACAAATTACAAGGTCTTTTCTTATCAGAACAATCAGAGTGAGTTTTTGAGCTATGGTACCTTTATAATCACCATTAGACTCATCAAACTCTTTTTGAATCCTCTGCACTGTCCTCAAATTGACACCCAAACACTCAGAAATGTTTGTATTGGTGCTTCCAGTATGAATCCCAAGCAGTACAGCATGTCATTTCCAAATTTCTGGCTGAGTGAATTGCATCATGGTTCTATTTTCTCACAGACAGTGCTCAACTGACCCAACTCTACTGTGCAGTTGACAAAATCAAAAGACAAACAACACACATCTGCAAAATTAAAAATATAAAATGGTGACAATTTACACATCACACCCTGCATTTGTTATTTGCTATGACTTTTACTAAATATAAAGTGGACAGGCCACCAGTCTTCTTTTCTATATCTAAATCAAATATATTAGGAATCAAAAAGAGAATTTTTTAATACTTTAATTTAAGTCTTTACACCAGTAGTAACTAATGTTATTCATTGGAAATGAAGTGATGTCAAACCTCCTAACTAATCCAGCACCGTCCTCAGTGTCTTAGCTTATTTTAAAAAGACTTTCATCTTGTGAGATTTTGTTTGTTTCTTGAATTCCTAGTTCTTTCAACCTCTTTACAAGACAATTCAGACTCCAGCTCTTTCCTTTGTCATCTATTTTCACTACTTTTGTCATCTGGATGGTTTCTATTCTTTCTTGGAGTTCCAGATATTTCAGACTTTTAATGAAGATCTTTGGGACTATTTCAAACATTCTAACAATAATGGACACAAATATTAATATTTTCACTGTTCTCATAAGTTTTCTTTACTGTTTATGATTGCTACATCTTGGAATAATAATGATGCTTATGTTATGTATGGTAGCATGAGAGAACAAATGAAGCAATAAGATAAAATTCTTTGTATTGCCATTATAGAGAACCTGGATGATGGAGAAAGTTGGTAGAGTTGATGCTTTGTCTGGTTGGTTGATCAAGGTCACAGGTGGTGATGGTGACAACCTGTCCATTGCTAGTGTCATAAATGGTGTTCTTAAAAGCAGACAGAGTGGATCATGACTCTGTGTTTTTTTTCCTGCCTTTTGCTTTAGCGGTAATTGCCTCTTTTTATGTTGTATTTTTTTTTTTTGAGGGTATTTTTTTCTGAGTCAGATGTGATGCTTGGAACCCCTGCACAGAGAGTGATTTTTTTTATTGTTCTTAGCATTCACATCTGGCCAACAGGTTTCAATATAGAGTGAATCAGAAAGAGAACTAGTTTGAAGCAGAGTATAACACTTATATATATATATATATATATATATATATATATATATATATATATTGCGCCAAGTATTATTTACTGGATTTTGAATACATATCCGTTTTTTTAAACAGTGTAAAAAACGGGTCATTTTTACTCAAACATAGTTATTTCAAGTAGTGGTAAATTATGAAAGATTAAAACAAAAAATCCATTAATTCTTTATAAATTATTGAATGTTTGTTTGCTAGTATTGAGAAAGAAGTTATAGGGCTAGTGAAGAATACAAAATCTACAAGGCACCACCGACAACAAAAACACAAAACTTATAATCCTACCCTCCAGTCAACAAAATTCAAGCCTCATCTAGCCATGTGTGATTCTAGTATGATAACCACCACCCTCAAGACATTAAGAGATCTAGTTAGCAAAAATCATAGAATCAACACCATATCAGATGCCAGGATATATAATATTAAATTCCTCCAATACCAGAGGAGCTATAGTGGCAAAATTTCCAGATCCCTAAAATCCTGCATCTGTGTACACAAGAAAGAGACATCCTTTGGGACAACTCACTGAGCTCTTTCATAAGACACAGAAATAAAACAGACCATAACTTTGATTTAAAAATGTCACCCTAGTAAGAAAAAAATATGCCTCTCTTACGAATTTAGAAAGAAATATTATTAAATATCTTCCCATTGTTAAAAACACACCAGACACTCTTTCATAAAGCCCATACTTAAAGAATATAAGATCCAGTTACCTGTGGTTAATGTAACCTGTCTTTCACTTGAACACATAACAAACATCTCCAAATCAAAACATGTACCAACACAACCAATTCTCATGAAACCAACCAGAAATATGATACACAAAGATACAGGCATGTCATCATACCACTACCATCTTCAGCAATTAAATGCATGGAAATTACTGGACTGAGACAAAAATATTCACTAGAATCCAGACACAACACATACACAGTAACACCACAAAACAGAAACATTAGGTGTACCTGACCAATTAAAAATGCAGAACACAAATTTACTAGAACTTTCTATTCTATAACTCATCTCCAATTATTTCTGAGGAAGCTTAAATGAAAACACAAATTTACTAGAACTTTCTATTCTATAACTCATCTCCAATTATTTCTGAGGAAGCTTAAATGAAAATGTTAAATTTATAAACATTTCCTATTTGTTCCTTATTCTGTCATTCTGTCAGATTTTCATCTATATTTGAAGATACTGTAATTACCGGATACATGTTTGATTTTTATTAATTTTTTTTGTTTACATAAATACCAGATGGACTGAGATATACCAACAGAAGAAACTTGTTTTTCCACTGATACTTAGAAAATTATATTGCCGCATAAGCCTTTGCTTTCTGTCTCTCTCTGTCACTCATCTAAATTGTTTGGTTATAATGCATTATTGATGTCTTTCATATTTGGCATTTTACATGTTGCATTTGTTCTTTCTCAGGTAACTGTTGATGTTTTCATCAGATAAGTGTCAACTGAAATGGATATTTCTTTATTATATTGGTTGTCAGTCTAAGATCCTGTTTTGTTTACATAGAAGTTTGCAAACTACTATGTAAACAAAATAGGATGTCATTTTTGATGGTGAATATCTTTGTTGTAATGTTCATACAACTACTCTAATGATGGATCATGTGAACCGAAAGCATAGATTGACAACCAATATAAAAAAGAAATATCCAAATGTTGGACAATTTTTGTCTTTATTTTCTCTTGAAACTAAAGCCAATATACGGTCCTTGAAACGGCTCATAATAAAACATAATAGACATTCGCTGTCTGTTATATTTAACAATATATGTCTGAATATTGATCTGTTGCGCCTATACACTAATATATATATATATATATATATATATATATATATATATATATATATATATATATATATATATATATACCTTGACATTTGTGGTATAAATTGCTAATAAATGTTTTGAATATTATCCAAATTTTGTAATAATGGATGCCAGAAGGTTACATTTACATCTAAATTGTTATTAAATAATAGAAGAGTCCAAAAGCTTTATCTGTTAATTAATTTTGTTTTCTTTATCTATATATTAACTTTTGTTCTGCTATTTTTTAATACTTGACACTTTGCTTACAAAAGCCTGCTCACATGTAAACATGTTATACTTCAATAATTTACTGGACTTTGTTTTGTTTAGATAGCAACAATTTATTATTATTATATAAATAAGTATAAATATTTCAAATTGATCTTATATACTCTTCCTGACTCAAGCTTGCATCAATCTAGGCATATAACTATATAATTGTTTGTGTACATATTGAGCAATGTTCAACACTGCTTGCATAAACTCCTCTTGAATGTATTTGTGTAAAATGGCTAAATATCACTAACTTGGACTTTTTAAACATTTAGTTTATCTGAGCTGCATTTTTGTTTTTGCATAATATTGGAACCATGATTCTGCAAGCAAAAAACATCTTCCTTTCTCAAAGCCATTATTTCTCAAAGTTTGCATCTAATGGAGTCCTTACTTTTGATGAAAGTCAGTCTGATTAAAGTCAGCAGGATGCCTAAATTGGCAATGTCACCCACAATTTAAAAAAAAAAATTAAAGAAGTGAATCTGAAAGAAGACTGCAAAAAATGGTTTCTTGAGTTGAAAAAGAGAAATGCAGTCATTAGATATTTACTGAAAACTGCAGGTTTTATCTTTCTCTAAACTTTTCTGTAATTGTATTTTCCCTTCTCATTTATATCTTTCCTCAACTTACTTTCTCTTTAATCTTTTCCCCACCATATATTCACCTTTTTTTTCTCTCATACATTTCTCAGATCCCCATTCACTTTTTCTCTCTCTCAATATGTGTCTTTCTCACTGACTTTTTTTTTTTCTTTCTTTATCTGCTACCTTTTTCAAATCCTGTGTGGATGCAAAACAGAAGTAAATTTGGCTATGCCAGCCATTTGAAATATATTTCTAACCATTCCAAATTCTTTATTATTATTATCAATTTACAAGCCAAAACAAAAGTTGCATCTTATTCCACCAGGCTGAAAACTCTCGTTTTATTTTATTAACCCTTTCTTGCCTTGTTTTAAACATTCTGAATCTTCACAAATATAACACAAAAATATAAAACAATCTGCCCAAGCCATATCTCATGTACCTTTTTATATGTCTACATATTTCTCTATAGGCAGAGCAATAAAAAATACTTTCATTTCTAGTCCTTTAATTCAGTATTTCAATAGTATGAGAGTAATGGTCTTTCATCTCACTAAGTGGCAATATGCCAGAATTCAAAACCAGAGAGAAACTGTCATGTTCTCTTGGCACTCCCACATTTTTTAAAAAAACAACTGGAAGAAAAAGTTTAACCAGCATCATTGTAAGACTGATTCAGGATATACAAAAGCCTCAAAGCAATGAAAATAGCTTTCCGCAGTCAGATACTATGATCATATTATAGTATCTGTTCCACTGCAATGACCAACTAAGACAAGCTTTGTGCCTGTTCCCATGCAAATTGGGGGACTAAGTAAAAATTGACTAATATTTTGACCAATGACCTGAATGTTTCCTACATTAAATAACTGATTTTGTGTCACATCCTGTCTCAGTGGTGTGGACTGTGGGTAAATACCTACATTCGATGGTCAGATGATATGGTCATATTGTAGTATCTGTTGCACGACCATGACCAGCTAAGACAAGCCTTGGGTCTGATACCGCACAAGCAGGGTCGAGTAAAAATTAACCAGTGACTCGAGTGTACACGCTTAAATAACTGACCTTGTGTCAGATCCCATCTCTGTAGGGTGGCATGGGTTAATACCTACATTCCATGGCCCATATTACTAGGATCAAAGTGTAGTATCTGTTCTAACAAACAGCAGATGGCTCCAGCTATTAGCAGCATGTCCAGCCAGCCATCATCTCCAGCTCAACATCAGCCCCAGTTCCAAACAAAATCCAGCAGCAACAATATTCAATAAACTGTCCTTTTCAGTGACTACAAAACTTTAAGACAATGCTCTTCAACAACTACAAAACTGTCATTATCAGGACAACACTCTTCTCACCCTCTACATGAAAATGCAGAGTTTTTTGGGGTTTTTAGCCAAGTTCACTGTAATCTTATTTTTGTTGATGTACAACATCCTATTCTTTGTTGCTCTAAGCAATGTTTGTCTCTTTACTATCACTCTCATCCATTTATACAAGTAAATTACATGCTGTTTAGGAAAACTGCCCCTCTTGCCTTCAATATGCCCTATGAGTGTCAAATTCCCCAAGCCCACTTTCCTCATTGTCTATCCTGGTAATTTTAACACTATTCTTTATGATTTTAAGTACAAGTGTCCTAAAACTTCCTTGTTGCTCTCATTCCTCATCCATGACATTCTTGGAAACCTTCTGTAGAACCAGATCTTTGTTTCCTCAAGTCTTGTCTTCATATGAGGAAAATTTCCAGTATTCACTGTCATATAGGAGGACTGATATTACATAACAGTTCAGCACTCTTCTTTGTTTCTAATAAAATTTTCCTGTTTTTTAATACTTTTTGGAATCTTATTTAACTTATAAGTAGAGTTATTAAATAATTGCTATCATCAAATTATTACTATTGATTTCTCATGTAAATAAATAAAAAAAAGATCTTATTTCAAGCAATACTATGTTATAGTGGAACACACCTATTCTATAGTTAATAGACTCTCCCACCTATAATAAGTAGGAGTAGTAGTAGCAGTGAGTTGGTCAGTCAGTCGATGTCGAACGACCGTTAATCGGATATTGAAGTATCAGCCACCCCAACTAGATTACTGCGTCATTACCTATTATATCAAGTTCCTAACGTTTTGTACGTCGAACCTTATTTTAGGACCGACTTGGTACAAATACAAGCCTCCACTGTGAAACCACTACATAACATACTACAAAAGAAAGAAGCCTGTAAATAATATATCAAAAATGGAAATTATGGAATGTCTCACTATTGTGGGATTACCACGCTTGTCTATCAAGTAATTTCTAACAACAGCTAGATGTCATTGCCCAAGAACAGTATAAAAGAAAAGAGTGCAAACTTTGCACTATTTTCTTTTATCTTACAAGACAAGAGGATATTGTCAAGAAAAGACATATCTTGTTTTCTCTTTATGGGATTTCTTAGTCCCTAGTGAATCACATGCAACATTGTACACAATAGAGTTTACCTAAGCTGATAACTACCAAATCAACAAGAAATTCTTCTTCAATATAAACCTCTCAATATCTTCAATCAGGCTTACACACATCATACATATGAATCAGAACATCTCAATGTACACACTTCCTATTTACTTTTGATAAAGCAATAAAATATTGTTGTTATATATTTGCAATTTCATTCCTATCTTATGTTTAAGAAAACATCCAATTCAACCAATATATTATCACTATCCATACATCTCTTACCAAATATCACCACATATAACCAAATTTATCATATCAACTCCTATCATCTCTTCAACATAAGTAATGCTGCAATATAAAAAGGGTAAGCTAGCCACTAAACTACAGACTAAGGTATGTATAGTAAATATGATTAGCAGCTTGGCATAAGACCAGTTTGCTTTTCTAGTGAGTTTTGTTAAATAATGCTCTTTAAAAGGGTTATGCCCTCTTTGATTGCTGGATGTTTGTAGTGAATAGTTGATCATGATGGATGGTACTGCTTACTAATTTACCTGGTAATTGTTTATTTAAGCATCCCAGTTTAAGCTTATGTTATTAAAGATATGAACATAAGAAGGCTGTATATTTTGGCATTCAAATTAGAGCCATCAAAACTATTTGGGCTATTTGCCAGATTATTCTTAAAGTGTTTCTGTGCCTTGTTTAGGATGATGGTTAACAAGATAGTTTGTTGGTTGATAGTGTAGGTTGATCCTCACTGGAGCTTAATATTGTGGCTTTGTGTTTTACAAGTCAAGCCTATGATCATCTGGGTCCCATTCAGAATAATTTCCCCTTATAACATCTTTGAGTATTAAGGATTATTTGAGAATACCTATTGTATTCATATACAAATCTCTATATAAATAGCAACTGATACATCTAATGGCTAAAACTAATCCTGACCTTGAAGAAATAGAAATAGTAGTGAATACTTCTAGCTAATTATAGCTTACAACATTCTATTCACAACTAATTTTTTTGCTTTGGATATCAATATGGATAGTGAAATAAAACCTAAAATTCTGCATCTACTTAGGAAGAGAAAATATGGAATCATTGGTACTGAGCATTTTACAAGCATATTGAGCGTGAGGAGTTGGATATTCTTATAAACTATATGTCATTTGATGTATCCAAACTGTTCAGCGATTGTACAAACTTTGAAGAAGCTATTAACATTCTAAGGAGAACTTTCATCCAAGAAAAAAGTGAGATACATGCCAGGCATGTGCTTGTAACTAGAACTCAACAGGCTGGAGAAATCTTGGATCAATATCTTCAATATTGCACGTTCTGGCAAAAGACTGTAAATTCAAAGATGTTACCACTCAAGTTTACAAAGAGGAAGCTATTAGAGATGCATTTATTCTGGGTTATCTGCACCTCCTATTTGGCAGAGACTTCTTGAAAACAAAACGCTCACCCTCACAGAAGCTAGAAATTAAGCACAAAGTGTAGAAAGGTCTATTCTAAATTCTGAAGACTTTTCTGTTGATACCCAAACAAGTCATCAATCAGCATGGGTATTGGAACCCCTGACTAATGCCTTAACTTCTCAGCAAGAGGAAAATTAAAAGTTAGAAGAATAGTGGACATCTGCTGCTGGCAAATCCCTTTTAAAAGAAAGGTGGTATTTCTGCAGAAGCACTAGGCACCCTAGAATAAGTGTCTGGTTCAAGGAATGAGTTGCTACAATTGCAAGAAGGAAAGTAATTTTGCCAAAGTCTGTTGTTTGAAAGCTTGTGGTGAACATGAAATAAAAATAACTCTCTTTTCTCCACTATTTTCAAATTCGTGAGCCTATGCGAAAATTTATTTTGACCATTGGAAAAATGGATAGCCTTATAAACTGAGAAAAAAGTAACAAGCCGGTGTGAAATTGCTTTTTTATCTAAATAGGCAGAGAAAGTTGAATCAAGGTAGAGAGAGAGAGAGAGAGAAAAAAACAGAAAGAAGCAGGAGGTAGAAAACCAGAGTTCCCCACATCTGAATAATGCCTGTGTCAAATTACATGTTGATACATTATCAGCTTCTAATGAGAGCAAGGCAATTTCAAAGAATTCTATTCAACTCCAAAGCTAAGTACTTCAAAATATATCTTTTCATTCATGTTGAATACAACTGTATAACTTTTATGTGAAAAATGAACTCTCTCAATTTGTTTTAAACATTTTGGCATATTACCTTGTATCCGATGGTTTAACATGAACATTTTCTCTTTCTGACTATTCATTGAAACTACAGACTTTAGATATTTGATTTCTTTTCCTGAAACAAGCTACTGACAATTTCAAATGTATAAGTTTGTAGATAAATTCCTTATCTTGTTTTGATAAATATAACATGTGTGTTTCATTATCCCTCAATACTTCAAGCTAATATGTTTTCTGCTGCATTACTCGTCATAGCCACAGTAAATTCTGGGATTTTCAAAAGCCATAATAAAATGACTATTGAACAAATAAAAACTTACTACACTAATAGATTCAAGAAGTAGTCATAATTTTATCAACACCAAGATAGCTCTGTCTGTTGGTTTGGACGTTAGACCTACTAACTCTAGCATCAGCATGGCTTTGTCTGACTTGTTATTAAAAACTGTATGAAATTGTAAAGCAAATCTTATGGTAGGTACAGAAACTTACAAAAAATTTAATTTATCCTTAATGGATAATTTATGTGTTGATATGATCCTCGGACAAGACTTTCAGGGCCTATACAAAAAAATAGAAATTTCATATGTGGGCAACAGACCGCCTCTAAAACTGTGGACTAGCTAGCATGAGGATTTCACCTCCACCTCTGTCTGAAAATGTGTCTCCTGACTGCAGACCTGTGAAATCCTGACAATACTCTAGAGAAGAGAAGAGGTGGAATTTATAAAGAAAAAAAAAAAGCTTGTTAGATTCAGATATCATTGAACCCAGTAGATCTTGATGGAAAGTGCAAGTAGTGGTAACTAAGGATGAGAAACAAAAAAAGGTTAGTCATAGATTATTCACAAACAATAAATCATTTACTTTAAAAGATGCCTATCCTCTAAGATAACAACGATGATTTCAGAAATAGCAAACTATAGTCTGTACTCTAAACTAAACCTAAAAAGTGCATATCATTGAGTTCCCCTACGCAAAGTAGACCACACTTACACAGTTTTTGAAGCTGGTGAAAAAATTGTATAATTTCAAAAGGATACCATTTAGGATCTCAAATGGAATGGCTGGGTTTCAAAGAATTTTGGATGAAATAATCAAAAGGAAGGCCTAAAGGGAACATTCACATATATAGATGACGTGACCATTTGTGGTATTAATGAAAGAGAACATGACACTAACTTGGCTAGATTCAAAGAACTGACAGAAAAATACAATCTCACCTTAAATAAGAATAAATATATCTACAGAATAACAAAAATAAAACTTCTGGGCTATAAAGTAAAGGGACCATTAGACCAGACCCAGAAAGGATGAGACCTCTGTGGGAAGTCCCTCCTCCAGGCAATATGAAAGCTCAGAAGAGAATTGTTAGAATGTTTTCTTACTACAGTTGTTAGATCACAAACTATTTGCTAAAAATTTACATGCTAAATAAAAACACTATATTGTGCTTACCTGCTAAAATAAAAGATTCCTTTGAATATTTGAAAAGGGAATTAGAAAGAGCTGTAGTATATAATCTAGACGAGGAAAAACCCCTTGAAAACGAAACTGATGCTAGCTACGTGAGCTTAGCTGCAATGCTAAATCAAAGAGATAGGCTTGTTGTTGCATTCTGTTTCAGAACTCTATACCCCTCTGAATGAAACCACTTCCCAGTAAAGAATGAAGCTAACATGATCATTGAAGCAATCTTGGAATTGAGTCATTACCTGAAAGGTAAATATTTTATTTTTGTCATGGGCCAAAAAGCTCTATCCTACTTTTTCAATTAGCATAAAGCTTCAAAGACTAAAAACAACAAAATTCATCACTGACAAATTGAACTTTCCACTTACAAATATGGTATCAGATATCAACCAGACATCAAAAACATATACCCAGATGTTTTAACAGGAGTACATTGCACTTCTCTTGTAAATATTGACGTAAAAGTATTACCTGGAGTATCAAGAACGATGCACTTTATCAGGTCAAGAAATTTGCCCTACTCAACAGAGGAAGTAAAGAGAATAACTGAAAAATGTAATGTGTATGCCATAGAAAAAGCCAAGATTTATGAGAGGAGGAGGCAAATTAATCAAAGTCACTCAACCCTTTGAAAGATTGAATATTGATTTCAAGGAACTGCTTCCTTCAAATCCAGGAGGAAAAACATATTTATTGACTATCATTGATGGTTATAGTCATTTCCCTAGAGACATGCCCATTACAACTGTAGTGACTTACTTAAGTAAATTATTTTACATATTTGGTATGCCAAGGTACATACACTCTGATAGAGGACCTAGTTTTATATCGGAGGAGTTAAGAAGGTATTTTTTTTCAAGAGAAAGGAATAGCTACTAGTAGATCTACTGCATACAACCCATGGGGAAATGGTCAAGTAGAGATACTGGACAGAACTCTGTGGAGGACAATCAACTGAGAATTGAAAGTTTTATCTGTGCATCAATGGGAACCATTTTATCTGATGCTCTCCACTCGATTTGTTCCTTACTGTGCACAGCCTTGAATTGAATGGATGTTTTCTTATGTGAGAAAATCTGTCTCCAGAAGATCTGTTCCTTCATGGTTGACGATTCCTGGGAAAGTGCTGATGAGAAACTATGTTTAGAATAGCAAGTACAAACCTACTGTACAAGAAGTTGAGCTGATTCAGGTAAATCCTGATTAAACTCTTGTTAGGTTACCAAATGGAAAAGAAAATACTGTTTCTCTACATTGCCTCACTCCTGCTGAAGAGGGAATGACAATCTCTGAACCTGAAGCAGTTACAATAGTTTCAAATAGCTCTATACCAGATTCAGATGGAAATAACATACCAAAATCAAAGGATACTGTACTACAACCAGTGTCCAGTGATTCAACTGAAGTGGCTTAACCAGGAAACTTCCCTAGCCCAAACATTTCAAAAATGCTCCCTGCATCCTCTAAAGTGCTCCAAACATATCACCAAAGAACCTAAATGAGTCAGTATCGAATACTAAAAAAAAAAATTTAATTGAGTTGTTTTTGAAACTGCATTACTTTCCTTTTGCCAAAGTAAAGTATACCAAATTTACATTCTCAAAAAAAAGTTGGGGAAAATGATGTATTCATATACAAATCACCATATAAATAGCAGTTGATACAGCCGGTAGTTAAAACTAATCCTGATCTTGAAGACTAAACTACTAGAGAAATAATAGTGAATACTTCTAGCTAATTATAGTTTACAACAGTACCTATCTCTTCTTCAATTAGAACACAACTGTTTGTACTGGGTTACATGAAACTAGCAGCAAGAAGTAATCTCAGAACTCACCAAATCTTTTGTTCTCTACAATTTACCCTTAGTTGAGAAGGGGGGATTGGATTCATGCCTTTCCCAAGGGCATTTGCACAAAGTGAATACCAACTGTCTGAGTTATAATCTAAACTTGTTTTATCTATTTTGTTTTGCCAGGCTGTTAACTGTTAGGCCATCCAATGCCTACTATACTAGTCATAATGTTGTAACTACCAATAACACAATTTGGAAAATGTTGCTAATTCAGAAGAAAATTCATTCCTATCAAATGAATAAAAACACAACAGTAAGTAAAAATAGTGTGTATGGTGGTGGAAACCAAAATTTTAAAAATATAATTAAAAACCAGTAACAAATGTTAGTATTTGTTTCTCTGAATCAATAGTAAGAGTAAAATATTATTGCAATAAGAGAAAGACGAGGAGTTCTTGTTTTATTTTTGTAATCTAAGTCACCCCACTGCCTATTGTGCCAAATTAAACAATTAAGTTACTGTCTTATGTAACTTATGTTATACTACTTAATCAGGATCTCTTTCCAATTCACAAATACATTTTATCAGACATGTTGGTCAGGTGTGTGGGTGAAGAAAGTAAAAAACAAAATAAAAAAGTCCTTATTCATGCAGGGGCTGCAAGAATCACATCCAGTCCACAAAACAAATCTTCACAAAAATCTAAAAATGTAATAGCCAATCACAAACATTCCCACACAAAAAAAATGTCCCTAGGAGCCTACACCTGTTAAACCAAAGATATAACAATGGCAATCCTCCCCAACAACAGTCAATTTGGTTTCAACACTTCAGTTGCATCACACGACTAACATACACCTCTCTCCTGACATCAGCTGTGACCACAGCCAACCAATCCAAGAACTCGGTCAACTATTAGCCCAACAACAACACACTTACATCTAATTTCCTTCCTTACTATTGGCAACTAAGGAACCACATAGGAATAATTTCTGCCACCTTTCACACCTCTGTGTAAATATTCTGAATTTTGACCAATACATGTTGAAATCTTAATCTTGTTTGTTTCTTTCCTTTGCAACCAAACACTCATTATAACACTTATAATAGTTTCAGATAATACATTATGTTAGATTTTATTATGCAAATTAATACTTTCACAATAAAATTGGTATTAACCAGTTTATGTTGGTAACATTTTTAAGATATATTTATATGATAAATATACAATGTGAATTTCAGATTATAATGTCTATTTTATTAGAAATAATTAATTGTTTAGTGATATGCGATTACTTGCAGCAGGTTTTATTGATTCAAAGAGATCTTTGCTTGAAGATTATTTTTCATTGTTATATATATTTCTTTTAATGACACAAATTTTCTATTGATTAATATTTGGAGAAGCCTGATGGGCATTCAATTAATTTGGTGTCTTTGAAAATTTGTTCGGAAAGTAGGCAATAGTAAGCTTTGAAGAATGTCAATAAACATTGTCTTACATATGATCTTTAGCTTAAAGCTTCTTGGTTGTGATTTGAACCAATCAAAACATGTCTTTCCAAAAAGTTGCAATAATTGTTTGTATCTAACTTTGCAAGGATGTGTAATTTATAATACAAGCACAAAACATCATTTCACTGTCCTCTTACTGTTTTCAAAGTTATGTTAGTTGACTTTTTCCATGAAGGACCCAGTCTGTAGCCCAGCCACATAATTAAAAATGACTGTTAAAAAGTCAGTTTTCATATACACCTTCATTGAAATGTCATAATTTTTATTAAATGTTTGCTTAAATGTTGTAGCTTGGTTGCCTTCATTCTTTTAACTGATGTTCTAATTTTTTGCATCTTTTTTTTTCTTTACATTCTTAACACTGGTTGCTTCAAATATTTTCTTGCTGACCATTCTAATTTTTTTCTACTTATTGCTCTTTTCATTTTTCTCAGATTTCTTTTTGTGAAATTCTTAAGATTCTTGTCAGTGTTTATAATTTCCTTTTTTTTTTTTTTTATTGTTCTCGGATCACTGTATGGCCTCTTTTAAATTTCTAAACTTGTGTTCCTTTCACTCAGTATCTTTACAATATCTTGCTAATTTGTTGAGGTTATATCTTATGACCCATGGCAATCTTTATATACCAGAAATTTAAAAATAAATATCAATATTATTTATATTTATTTACAATATAATGAACTTCACTCAAATTTCATGATAAAATCTCACATCATCAAACAATTAATTATTTCTTATAAAATAGATATTATAAGCTGAATATGAATATATCCTGAAAATTTTACCATCGTTTAGTTAGTAACAATTCTATTGCAAAATTTTTGTAAACTTTTAGGAGGACTCATGTCAAAGAATCATCAATGTACAAAAAAACAGCATCACATGATTTTCAGTATCCACACTGTTCCACCAGTCAATTATGGAGCCATTTGAGAATTCACAGAAAATTACATACTGAAGGATTTCTTTGTATCTGAAGGATGAGTTTTCCAAATATTCAGTTGGTTTTGTTATTAGTTGGTAATTTAAAAAGCTTGCTTTTGATTGTATTGTGATAGCTTGCATATTAGTATGCATTTTTATTTACTGATTCTAACACTGAAGATAAAAGAAAATAGGCAACATTTTTAATATATTACCATTTTTTATTTTAATAAAGGTAAAAACTCAACACATGTGAAAAAAAAGAAAACCCAACTTATGAGAAAGTATTGGGAATGATTGAATGCCTACTTTACAAGGTGTATTGAAAAATACTTGATCCATTTCCCAAAATTTGATCAAATGATCAAACATGAAAATTTTAGTTTTTAGTCAAGAATTTTTAAACCTACTCTTGTCAGTAAATTATAGAATACCTTCACTAATCCAAATACCTGTAGTCTAGTCCCTTCACTGATTTGACATTGATTTCAAATTTCCCAACAAACTAGACCAAACTGCTACACATTGTTTTAGTTGCACTAGATATGTTTCTCTTATTGATATGTTTATATAAGTACTAGCAGCATGGCCCGGCATTGCCCATGCTTGATTCAAAAATCTTATGACACATACAGCAATCGCTATCACTTGACTTAAAATATTTTTGCCCTTCCTTACCTTTAAAGGAGTGCCCTTTGCTGTGCTGATGTTGCTACATGCCTTACTTCTTGCCTATCTCAAACTGCGAATTTTTTCTAAGCTCTATACTAAACATTAAATCTGTTACAAAAAAAGAACTAAACAAAATGAACACAAAACGATCAGCTTTAAAAAAGGACTCATAACTGGAAAAACCGAATGAAAAAAGAATGTTAATAACAAATACTTTTTCACACCCAACCCAGTTCTGCGGAATCAGAATCAACATTGAGTTTAAGCAAGCGAATGAGCCAACTAAAGTAAAGTGCCATGCAGATTTAAATTTTTCCCACTTGTGACGAATGCAGCTATCGATTTTTTTTGCATGCTAGTTAACATTCGTGTCAGTCAGCTGTTGGCTCTCGCACTGGCCAGTAGAATCTTCCTGCCTATTCGTGGCAGCCAGCTATAGGCTCTCACTCTGGCCAGTAGAAAATGGCTGCAAACTACATGAAAACTGCCGTAGAAGCATGACAAATTTGATTATTTCCACTATCGATGGGAGTTGGGAAATGCAACATCAGTCTTGGCCTTTCCACTAACTTGGAGCATGTGCATGTAAATTTTGGTGCAAATCTGTCGAAAATTGCGGCCATGCATTCGTTACATACACACACACATCCTGCCTTTTATAGATAGAGATAGTCAAGTGATTCCTGCATTTTCCAGCATTTATTAATATAATTTTCTCTTATTTAATCCCTGTTATAACTCCAGTGAATAAAGGAAGTATATCCAATGTTGTCAAGCAAAAACGTGTTATTGATTAAGGTGAACTTTTGAAAAAACTGGCCAATGGTGTATTAGTGCAATGCTCTTGTGCAATTGTCACAAAAT